>KN824989.1:0-42100 GCA_000827395.1 Paxillus rubicundulus Ve08.2h10 | reverse complement strand
TCACATTTATATTGACTAAGGTACTACTCTACAGCCTGATGATGACTCTGACAGAACCCCAGCTGCACCCCCATTGAAACGAGCAAAGACAGCACCACGCAGTACCTCCAGGACCCAGCACTCAGGCAGCAGAGTCAATAACAAGTATATAAAGGACGATCTCCCACCTGGCTGCACCAGTGACAACATGTGGAGGTGAATGTTCCTTTCTGCACTCACACATTTCATGGCCAGATATGATCACCTGTGGACCATCCCAAGCGAGAAATTTAGGTTGGTCCTGCAGGTGATTTGGGACACAGTTTACGGTGGGAGCATTGAGCATGTAGTCACTATTAATGGGCCTGTTTATCAAATCGTAAGTGTTGTTGTTGGTCACGCGCTACACCATACTCACACTCTTGCTCTACATAGGCTAAACAAAGTGTCAACAATTGGCATGGAGGCTTCACTGCTGCTGCCGTTGCTGTTGTCTCTACTTTTTTTGCTCATGATCCTGACTTTGCAGACGCCAGCCAGTGCATCAAGTTTGCCAAGGCAATGCTGAAGAAAAACCAGTTCCTTTCCGACCAGAACAGAGGTGTGGACAGCAAGGTAGGAACTTGACATGCCGTGGTACTAAAGCTCACTCGAATGATATACAGGCGTGGTCCGGTTTGTGGAGGGCACCATTGTAGAGACTAGACGGAATTAGCTCAGCGGTCTGAGATCAAGACAATCACTATTAATGTACCTAGACAGAATTAGCTAGGTACAGTTTGAGTCAGTCTGTACTAATGATAGAAATGTATTGGAAACATACCTCAGTGGTCTGAGATCAAGACAATCGCTGAGGGAAAGAAAGGAAAGGATGCACGTTGAAAGGCTTATCTATGGTGGTGATGCTACAGTGCTTAATACAGAATAAGGTTATGTCCAACAACCATTTGTGCTCCAAGTGTTTGCGCACCACTTCAATTACATCCAGGGTTGAGCAGAGGTTCCCTCTTTGGACAATGAGGTTGAAGGCCCTCATACAGCGCTAGCACTGGCCTGCGCAGTGGTAAGTACTGATTTGGTGTCATGCACCAGTGATTTCCTAATTTTCATAGGTTTGTCATATCCTCACATTGGTTGCCAAAAATAGGGTAGTATTCCAATCCTCTGGACTGGGCGATGTGTGGACAGCCATAATCCCCGAAGGGAATCAATACAAGTTTAACGACACCGTGTGGGGAGCAACAATGTGCCGTTACCTGGACCCCATCAAGAACTTATCTGATGAACACTTTGCACTGGTTGTTGAGGAAACCCAGAAGTTCGTCAAGAAACCTGCATCTAATGGCATGGATTCAGGTGACAATGACAGTGACTATGAAGACCTGTTTGCCTTCCGTTGAGGTCAGTATTTTCTATCTTATTTTGAATAGTGGACTGATATTTTGATTCACAGTATTGACCCCTTGTGTGTGCTTTTCGAATGTTTGGTGTCTTACCATTCTTACCACCCTACATTTAATTACTTTTTGTACTTACGAGTCTTCACAATCTTATGCGACTTTTTTGTCAATCACATAAGTATGCTAAGTTCCATTAGCCATTAAGCTTTGTGAGTCAGAGTTTGAGAGGCAATGCTAAAATTACTTTCCAACTAATGTTGCTTATTGGGCTTGGGAGAAAATTTTAGCTCGTTAAGTTCAAATAAGTTCAAATAAGACTTGTGTAAAGTTACTGATGTACTCAAAATACCCTTACTAAAATATATACTCGGTCAACCATATCATACAGGATTTTCTCACACCTTGGCCCATTCATACCCTATGACTACAGGCTGTAGGTCAACCAATGATCAGCTGGCCTGTCTGGGACAGCTTTTTGTCAACCTTGGCTGTCCATATGCTATGGTACCAAAGCACTACATTATGTGCAATGGCTGGTGTTATGTGTACTGTGCCTGTGGTGACAGTTCTATAGCGGACATGACATCCTCCTTGGGTGTCCCCCTCAGGTTTGTTCTTGGCTTTAGGTGCCATGGTGGTGACTGGTAGTGAGATACTGGGCAAGAGAGGACAAGGAGTGAGAGGGTTTGTGGGTGAGCCCAACATTGCTTTTATCAATATTTGTGGACCTTCACTCAATAAGGTCTTAATGAAAATCACTCTGTCGAGGATGTCAGTTTTGCAAATAACACTTTCCTATATAGGTGTTCTGTTCCATCAAGTATGGAAGTCTGAACACAGTGCAGCTTGAAACTTGGTTCTGTCTCTCTCAATATGAGGGAGTGGGGCTCATAACCTGTTGGAGCTAAGCAAAGCATCAGACCCTCAATTGTACAATGTGACAGATTGAATATCATTGTGTACCTAAGTGAGGCATCAGACTACATGAGTGTGTCAGTGTGTGCTATAGATACATGAGTGAACAGACTTACCCCTCAGTTGTACAACATGATGGACTGAGGGGAAGAGGGAGCATAGTGTATGGACTATATAGAGTATGTTGACATTCCAATATGCCATTGGAATGTGGTGGTTGTTGCAGCAACTCTAACGCTGTAGCCTACTGTACAGCAGAGTGATTTGCTAATGTAGGAAAAAGACAGAATGATCTTTTGAGTTTTAATCCGACCAGTCGACACCAGAGAGATGTGCTAATTTCTCCCAACATCTAGCATACTACAACCGATTGTGGGTTTACACTGGGTTCAGGTGGAAAAAACTAGGCAATGCTTGCAGGTAAGCTATTTGTCTGTGAATCGGGGCTACAGATAAGTTGAGACACTAGTGCCTTTCGGGAACAGGCCCCTCTTCTACCCTCCACCTACCTACTTCTCGCATCGCCTCCTTGTCGCCCTCCTGAAGATGGGGCGCGTCCAACAACGCACCGAGCATCTCCCAGGGGTCCTTGCCGCCACCATACTGCAAAACTTCCGCCTTGTACTTCTCTCCCAACTTGCGGTTCAGAGGCTCATTCGAAAAAATATTCCGCCAGACATGCGACGCGATAGCGCGATCAAATAGGTAAGAGTAATATGTTGCTCCGTAGCCGTAGAGGTGACTGAACTGGGTTTGGAAAGATGTGCCCAGTGTGTGAGGGATCAACCCACGGATATTGTGCAGATTCGCCAGTGTAGCTGTTGAATCAAAGCCGGACTCGAGAACAGCGGGGGAATGGTATATCTGATCCAGTACGGAGAGAAGAATGCTACCATGTGTGTCGATGAAAGTGCATGGATCTTCGTGGTGGTTTCCAGTCTGATTGGAAATGGAAGAGCCCTCCGAGTCAAAAAGGGAAAGGACCTTGGGTGAATTGAGGAAATGCTCCATGAGAATGGAGGGGAGCTCGACAAAATCAGTGGCACAGCGAGTGCCAGCAACATTGTGATATTCTGTTCGACCGATCATAGCTACGCTATCATTAGTACCTCCGTGATGCATGAGTGGCGAATTCACCTACAATGCATAGCGTGTCCCATTTCATGGAACAGGGTCTGCACCTCGTGCCACTCTAAAATTGTGGGTCCTCGGGCAATCGTGGGGCGAGTGAATTCGCACAACAGAACAACCAGGGGAAGCTGGTACTCTCCGTCCATGCCACGTAACTTGTGCCGCTTGATGGCCTCGAAGCTTCGTGACGGGGTCAGAAACTCCTCGTTGCCTCCCACGACGAGATCGCCAGCTTCGTCGTCGTCATCTGTCCGCCGCGAACAGCGGACCGTGTAGTGCGCTGCCCCACATGACTTCCCGTTGCGAACGAATAGGTCGGCGTATATCCATCCGATGACGCCAAAATCCTCGTCCACCACTTCTAGTTTGTGCACATCCAAATGCCAGACCTCGCCGGATGCCACCTCGGCTGGCCGTAGCGATATTCCGTAGAGATGTTTAAAAAGACGGGACAAACCCATAAAAACGCGTCCGAGAGAAAGGGGAGGTAGTGGTACAGGAGGTTCTGGCGGTTCTGGCGGGCAATAATAGGATCTATCCCATGCTTGTATAATAGGCAATGTAGGAGTGTGGAGATGCGCTTGCTTCCGAAGCTTCAGCGTATGCAGCGCGTCACGAGCATGAACAGCTGTCCGATCTAAAAACGTGTCCAAAAACTGACTGACGTTCTCTAGAATAGTTGGAACACGTCAGAACCGCTTACAGTGTAATCGCGCATAACCACTTACCCGGTGTTTTCGCCATCTTGTCGTTGAGAGTCATGGCAGCATAGCTGTCCCAGCCGACTAACCGGGCTAGCTCAGCCCGTGCATGCAGAAGTTGTTCTAAGCATTCTATCTGTCGTTCACTACTCGTATGTGCAGCCATGTACAATTTTTGTCGCGGAGATTCTTTTGGGGCAGACGTCATGATCATATATGCTTGGTGTGAGCCAGGATATACAAGAAGGTTCTTCTGAGTAGACCATGCTTGGCGGCGAAGCCTAGCACCCATCCCTTGGTCCTTCAAACCATCTAATTCCGATGGCTCAATAACAGCTGGGGGTCGTGATGCAGACGCCTGCGTGACGAACTCGTGGCCGAGGGAGAGAATTTCGGAGGATAGTGAAACGAACCGTTTTCGCTGCTCGGGTGGCAACTTGATGGCGGATTTCTCGAAGTCGCGCCAGAAGATTAAAGCCGTCTGATAAGCCTCCTGGCTGAGTGACTTGACAATCTCAGAGTCATGAAGAACCGTGCGGAGAACCTAGGTTGGCATTAGCAGCCACCAATCATAGATAACGGCTCACTTGCCTCATACAACCCAACATGCGTGTTAAGAACATTCATGTACTCGCAAAGCTTCTCATAGCTGTCGTTGGCACACTGAACCCATTGCGAATCGGGATGCGCGTTTCGGAGAAGTTCCGCAAGGTCGATAACGCCACACAGTAAGTCACTGAGCCTGTCAAGATTTTTGACCACTTTGAACAGCTCGCTCCGCGACTCACTGGCCCGTAGAATGCGTTCCGTCAGCAATTGTGCCCGCACTAGAGTAGAGTCAGCGAGAGCGCTGAAGGCCGTGGGCGTTGTCAACTGTGGATGTTGGAAGATACCAACCACTGACAAAGGTCGCGATGACTTGTCAATTTGCGGCTGATCGAAGAGAGACACGAGCTCAGAGTCGTCAGACGAAGGAGGTATTGTCACCAGATTGGACGCGTGACAGTGAATCCGGAGGACCTGAGCACAAAGACAGCCGCGAAACCTGTGTGTCGGACGAGGCACCCTGCGCAGAGCATTCTCTGCAATTCGTGCAATCATCAAGACCTAGTAGCAAGTTGGAGTGCAAAAGCAGGAAGCCTATCGGATTTTCGACTCGTCACTGTTTACGGTCACCAACCAAAATGGCCCAATTCAAATTACATAACGAAATCGCCAGTTGGCTCAACACAAGGTCCCCTTGGACAATATTAATGTCACAGCGAGTACCCTGTAAATTTTAATGCTTGGTCGACCACCTCGAATCACCCAGATGAAGTTCGACGAGTTGCACAGACTGCTAGATCTTCGAAATACAAATTAGCACTTGCTTATCATCATCCAGAGAGCCTGCTAATACGATAGAGCTGTATGCCCAAAATAAATGTGATGAGTAGACTATGCTTAAACCAATGCTAGTGAGTGGTATGAATGTAATATGGCCTGCGACCTTGATGAAAGGAAAGATGCAGAACCGAAGGGAACGTAGGAGGCAGTGTGGGGAACCGTCAGAAACCAGTCAGGTCTGTCACCCCCTCCGGCAATGGAGACAAACTACCTTCCATGCGTCTATCGATGTCCATCCCTCCAGTGGATCTGTGTGTCGAAAATGTTCCACCGTTAATGGTGCCGGAAGGTTCGTTATCTCCCCTGTGTTCATGCCCGTTCGCGATAGCAGAAATTGTGCTACCGGAAACAGAGGCTGCTCCAACGCTAGCAGGTGTGGGAATAGGTTCAACGGCGTAAAACCAGAACTTGCTTTTCTTCTTCCCCTTCACTTGTTCCACGACGATCTCGTTAGGTTTTATTGCAGCGGCACGGTTCGTTTTAGGCATCGAGTCGCCGTTGGATAGGACCGGCGCCAAGCTAGGCCACCCTACTGACCCAGAACTCGTGGTGCTTTCCTCCGTCCGTGCACGTTTCGACGGGCGGTCTAATTGCGTATCATCCGAAGCTCCGAGGCGAGTTGAACGTCTTTCACCTTTCCACTCGTGCGCTGACAAGTCGGGCGAGGCACGTTTACCTCTTGTGGCCCTGGTAGATCTCCGTTGTGGCGGAACGCCAGAAGCTCGACGCCTAGCCCGCGTCTCCGAGTGTAAATTAAGGAAATCCTCTTGGTCGAAGGCATCGTCATCATCATTTTCATTTTCTTCCTCAAACCTATACTCGTCAGCGTCCTCCTTGTATCAGAAATATCAAATTAACGAGGTTGATATGAAACTGCGCTAAATGACTTGCCTCGCCGCTCTCCACGTCATTGTACACGTAGTCTGGACGACGTGTCTGACGTCGTGTCCGTGTCTCCCTGATCTCAGCCTGGGCCATAAGAATCTGCTTCTGCTCAATCTTCCTTCGGATTCTTTGAACACGCTGTATGTCAAGTCAGCAAATATCTCACAAGGAAGCCTCGAGTATTTACTCATGTCTAGCTACGGTTAGGAAAGGAAATGAGCTTACCGCTAATTCAGCATCGATGACACCAATCCGACTGTCGAGTGCTTCGATCAACAGTAAGTGAGCCTGCTCTATCTTGTTCTTCTTGTCGCCTTTAGGGGCAGTGGCCTTGAGATTTTCTATGACAGCGAGGTATTCCTGGCGCGTCGAGGATACGGTGTGGAATGTGGCTGTGATTTTCCAAGGGTTGGTTGACACATACATTCGCGGTGAATCTAAGATAGATCAGAACGGCAGTCAGCGGGAAATCCACGCAGGACGGCTAACGCCGGATATCATGGAGCCCCCAAAGAAATGCGGCCTCGCACCAAATACACGCAAATACGATGTGGGGCAACGAAATGAAAGACACACGGACCATCCGCGACCCAGTAGCGCTTTCGTGACAAGTCTTGTCCCAAGGGAACGAGCTGTAGCTTTTCCTGGCTCTTGGCATCTGATGCATCTGGAGGGGCATTTACGGAGTCTTTTTTCTTGTGCTTGTTTTGCATCACACCCCAAGCACGATCGATAGTGCTCTTTGTTTCTATAGAATGCGCAAGTTGCAATTCGACCAGGAGGCGCAATACCTTGAGCTGTTTCCAGTGAATTGCGGTTCGCTTTAGGGGCAATTTCAGAATTACGAGAATCGACTCACTTTAAGGTCCCAGTTGGCGTCGAAAAAACCTCCTTCTAAACTGGCGAAGGGGTCTACGTTTGCTTTGCGCTCGTCATCCCAAAAAACGGTTCTCTCTGACCCCTTGAAAGTTTCCGCGAGGACACTGGAAAGAGTAGGGGAGATATGATCCACGCTAACATAACCCCGCGGATGGTCAGACGTTCCACAAGCTTGCATGTATTATATAGTGGCGTGCACACACCTTAAATTACGCGTCTGTGGTCGTAGATTTAGTATAAATTGCTGAAGTATCCTCGAAAGTGTATGATCTGGCCCAGGCATCATGAGGGCGTTTTCGAAGCTGCCATCGGGTAAAATCGCGAGTTATAGAAAGAGAAACTTAGTTCATGTAAGTGCATGTGCACTCACTCCATCGGTGTCTCCAATCCCTCCACCTTGGTACGCAGATTCGTGAACTTGCAAATAAAGGAGTATACGAAGAGTGACTCCCATCTATCTGAAGGATGATTAGCATCTGAAGGCGGGCAGATGTGCCGTTTCTTTTCAGCCTGCTGTGCAGCAGCCATGATGCAGTCAAGAGGATGTGAAGGAAAAGGGTCAAGAGTGGTGACGGACTTATGAGCCGTTCATCCGTAACTACTTATATCAAAGCCAGCGCAACAAATATTTCACAATAAGTGGCACTGGGGACTTTCCACATATTTTACATGTATTTTGGACTACAAAGTGAGTACATGAACCGTCGTAGTAACGAGGTTATAGCACAGAAAAGCTGCCACGGATGCGGCACAAGGTACAGCGCTGCAAACCCAAGCCCTCAAAGAAGCGAGGTGCTCGACGCGATTTGCGCGAGTTTTATCCTGGTCCAACCTGTGGTAATGCCGTGAGAGTCTGCACGGACCACAAACGTTCACAGCACGGACCTTAGGGATGTCGTGGTGCTCACTAAGCGACTCAAGTTTCGCATTGAACTCATTGACACGATCTTTGTGGGTTCTGTGCGCCATTTTGGCTACTTTAGCGAAGAGCTAGAGTTCTGGTTAGCGAATAGTGTATCTGTATTTGAAACCACAAGCTCACTCTTCGCCGTTGCACTTCCTCGAAACGTCTCTCCGCGTCTGTTTTTCTATCGTGGCCTCCAGATAGAGAAGGAGAGGCGCGGTTGCTACCGGATGTGGAATCCGGAGTGGAATCAACATCTTCACTCAACAGCATATCCTTAACTCGTTCACGTTCCCGGTCCTTTCCATCGTCAACTTTTGATTTCGACTTTGATTTCTTCTTCCTGGTCACCTGAGAAATTGAACCATAGACAAAGAACAAGATAGACATACTTTTTAACAATGCCTCCGTCTGAAACAGTGGGCTTGAGCTTGAGAGAGCCTCCTGGGCGGAGGTCGTAGTCCGCCATTGATAAGTGCTGCCAGGACGGGGTAAAGCAAAGAGGGTGTGCTGACATAAAGTCAGCCTCAAACCTCTCAAATAAACACATACAAACCCACGCGTGTTAGTCAATGGCAAAATCTTAACGGTACACATTGACAGGCTTTGCTGGTTCCTACCACTCAAAATCATATCCGAGTGTCGGACCAAAGTATTCTCCGGGCGCTCTTTTATGTTCTACTAGCTTCGGGATGGCCATTCTGTCGACACCACTTCAGTATCTCACCTCGATACCCCCAGTAACGCGCGCTTTCACGGCTGCCACCCTTGTTGCCTCTTCTTTGTATCTCTGGATCTGGTGGACCACTGGAACCACTTACATTCCGTGGTTAACCCTCGTTCCGGGCTCAAGCTTATTCTATCCATGGACCTTCGCAACCTCTGCGTTGGTAGAGGTTAGCATCCTTGAGGTATGTCGGCGTCAAATGAACCAGGGTTGGCGTACTAACGCCTGTCAGTTACTTGTGACGATGGCTGTAATACCGGCGTCGTTACGGTACTTGGAACGACTGTGGGGCACCGTGGAGACTTTGAAGTTTATTGTAGTCTGTGTGACTGCGCCAAACTTGATCGCGTTCGCCTTCAACTGGATTGAATTCATAGCGACTAGAAATGCGGACTTATTCTTGTAAGGAACCATAGCCCACAGTTCGTTGATCACACTCTCACCTATTGTCAGGTATGGCATGCAGTATCACGGCCAAATGGCACTTCTCACGAGTGTCTTGGTCGCGTTCACGCAACTAATACCTGAGCATCAAGTACAAATATTCGGCTTTTTCAGAGTTCGCGTCAAGGTTAGTATCGTCCCTTGCCTCGAAGTGTATTTTTGTTCAACCTAAACACCTGAGTAGACACTGCCGATGGCGTATCTGACATTCTCTACCGTCATGACATTCATTGGTTTTCAATGCCCGTATATCATCATCCAGTTTGGGTGGTTCGTCTCGTGGATATATCTGCGCTTCTATAAGCGTAACATCGACACTGTCAGTGGAATGAGCACATACGGTGATCGAAGCGAGACTTTCGCTCTCACCAGCTGGTTCCCTCCCTTCCTCCAGTAAGCCGTCTGTCAACCCATCTAATTCACATCCTCGTCCTGAAGTGTGGCCTACCAGCACCCCTCTATCAGCTCTCGGTAGTGCTATCCACGGAGTGGCAACGCGATTCCATCTGATTCCTATATCTGTGCCCCAAGACATCGAGTCTGGATATGGCCAACTTCCTGGTGGGGCTCGAGCCGAGGCTGAACGGCGACGGTAAGTGCATTGGTTCACTAAAACCTGTCACACCTCTGATCGCAGATTCTAGCACACTTGCCCTAAAGGCCCTTGATCAACGGTTAGCCAACTCGGCCAACAACTCTCCTGTCCAGAACGGGGCGTCAACTTCTCAATCATCACGTCCGTCACCCTCAGTACCTGCACCCCCTACCGTCGACCGCAAAACTAGTCCAGCTGAGATGGACGTCGCAGATACAGGCGCCTCGGAAAGCGAAAGACAATAGTGTACTTCATCAGAACGTTGTTATCTTTCCGTAGAATAGTCCACAGAATAGTCCCTTGGAGTATTATCTTACTGTTACCGCCTTGCTCGCTCTTGTCAAATTATGTGTTTACGTAATTCAAATGCACAATGGAAGTTTAAACGCTAGGCCTTGCTTGAATCAACTTAGGTTGATTGGTTAATTTCTACATGGCTCAACGACCGTCGACGGTATCGGTGGTTTCTCTAGGATCACCCAAAGGGCCCACAGAAAGCTTTCAGTCCTCAAATGCAGTGGTCGCGGTTTCGCGCTCGATCACGGGGGGCAAATTTACAACTGGCAGCGTCGCTTCTACCAAACCACACAATGACATCGCAGAAATTGATCCAGAAGAGTTATTCGCCAAGCTCTCCATAACAGAGGTGAAGGCGAAGCAGATCCAGTTGAGGTGCAGTCTCATTCACGAACATTCTCGTGGATCTTGCTGATTAGCTTTGCACTTAGAGCCGATGCTGAGGCGAAGCAAGAGGAGCTTCGCATTATGGTTGGGTGCGTTGAGGTGCCTGAAACACAGTTCGCCCTTTGACTGTACTTGGAAAGCGCAGGGAACGCTACCGGGATCTACTCCAAGCTTCTACCTCCATAATTTCCATTGCATCATCTGCAAAGCGGGTACAAGAAGCACTAGACGAGACTAGATGTGCTATTCGGTCACAAAGGAATCCCAATATGCAGAATCGCATCTCGCATGGTGGCAAGGAGGGTGAGTGGGCCACAACTTCGCCGCTGATGTGAGGCACTAAGGCTATGAAGACTCACACTTGCAGATGTTGCAAGTGCTTTCTGCGCACGTAAAGCTGCTCTTGGATGCACCCGAGCATTTATGGCGATTGGTTGAACGCGAGAAGTACTTTCAGGCTGCTTGGTTGTTCCTTCTAGCGCGAGTTGTTCATCGAGGCTTGATACACGATGACGCGCAGGATGACGAAAGTTGGTCAAATCATGGTATCGATGTCCTCGTAAGTTGTCGACCAGCAAGATCTACGTAGAGTCTCTTTAATAAACTTGCCGCAGGCGCAGTTCCCTCTAATTCAGCGACAGTGGGAAACAGTATCACATTTCCGCACTCAGATCATACATCGAGCAACCCTGTCACTCAGACTATATGAGAAGCCATGCGAGGTTAGTTAATTTTGGCATGATTTTGAATAGCATCTGAAATAACAGTCGCTGTCAGGATATCTGCGCTACAATTTTAACCCTTCACGTCCTCGATTCACGACCACTAACGGAGGCTTTGACAATATACCTGTCCCAACGGACAAGAACTCTCAATGCTTTGCTTTCTAAACCTCTTGACGTTCCCGAACAATTTGGAAGCGGTCTACCAGTCATTCAGCTGAATGGTCACCCCTCAGAAGCAACAACGACATCCACGAAGGTATCAAGGTCTTCTGCGAAGGCGTCAGCTCTGACTGTTAAAACATCGACGCAAGTTACTCTAGAAGTGATCTCCCAAACGCTTATCACTGCTCGCGAGGTGCTAGGCTCCTCCTCTTCCTCCCCATCTTTGGCAGCGAGAGTGCTGGAGAGCATGCAGGCTGATGCGCCGTCCGCCTCAATATCTTCACTTCCTACTGAACTCCTCTTAAATACGCCAGCAGTCTTGGCCAACCTTCCATCATCTACCTATTTTTCCCTTCTGCCCGCAAACATTCGGTCCTACAAGCCCTTCGTTGACTTGTCATCGGTGTCATCTTCACTGTCTCAGGAGGTTTTGCGGTACAAACTAGACGGTTGGTTTGATCAGTCCGTAGCAAGCCTCCGTGGTGCACTCGACAAGTGGTTTGCGTCGTTAGACGTAGTTAGCGGAGTTTGGATGGTCAGGTTGTCCCTGCGGAAATGGTTGCTCCACGCGGACCTCCAGGCACCCGAACTGTTCAATCTCAGCGATCTCCTGGACAAAGTTACGGGAAAGCGGATCATGGACATATGGAAGGCGGCACTTAGAGGCGCAGAAAAAGGGTTTGTGCAGGAACTTGAATCCCTGGGATTCGACGATACGCAGGGTGCGGAAAAGATCTGGAATGTGGTGAATGACCCAATACTGACGTGGTGCAGGATTTTCTTCCCTTCGCAGTCTTTACCGTCCACCACCGGTCCCTGCACCTCCACCACCTGGCAGTGACCCTTCTTCCCTTGAATTGCTCTTCCAGACATACAGAGCGACACTCACACAGCAGCTCAGAGGGAGAACCCCGCGATTACACGAAACCTTGAGAATCCTGGAAGACGCCGCTGCGTCCGTGCAGAAAGATCTCGCCAGAATGTCCACAGACAGTGAAAACAGCCAGTATGCCTGATCAATTCCATTTCATCCCATCATCAATTACGCGCTTACCTTGGCGGCACAGGAGTTTGATTAATGAGTTGACTGAAACGTATCGCCCAGAAGCGCAAGCGCTGTGTGTCAAGGTAGTGTCTGGACTCACCATTTCCTCCGAGGAACTCATGGCGAGCCCGGGTAAGTAATGTGTTTTGGAGGCAAATCTCATCTGACCTCTCCGAAGACAAGGATACGTCGGTGAAAAAACTTGTTTTTCATGCCCGCATAGCTAACGAGCTCTCCACTTCGTCCCCTTTTGTTTCGGACATCGGGTGTGGTCAAACCATCGGAGCTGGTGAGTTCAGATATTGACCCCTCTCGATAAGCACGCGTTGAGCAATGTCCTCAAGAATTTCGAGAGAAGATGAGTGTCTTGTTCGAAAGAATGATTGCATGTTGGGGAGAACACGTCATCTCCACCTTGGTGTCTTGCTACACAAAAAATGTGATGGCATGGCGGATACACTCTGGTAGGACTGCCTTTTCTTTGTTGACCCCCCTTTGATTTGTTGGATGCAGGACCTGCAAGTACATCCCCATCGTCGCTGATGATGGACTGCCTGTATTCGCTCTCTTCTTCGATACGTAGCCTGGGCATAGTCCATAATCAAGAACATCTGATGAACATAGCGGAAGCAATGATCGCAAAGTTTTTAAATGCCTTCATCCGGGCAACCGACGATGGAAACTCTTTGGATGCTGTCCAAACGCTGCATGATCTTGCCTTCCTCCGACACCTCGCCTCGAAATGGCAAAACGTAGAAATAATGTCGCTGGAAAAGGCAATCAGTCAAGCACGATCACATGTGCGTTGCCTCTAGCTTCTGGATGGTGGCTTGCTGACAACCCAGTATTTGTTGCAGCTGATTGAACCATCTCGATATGACCTGGATGAGATCGCATCAAATTGCCTTGCGAGGACACAGATGCTTATATCGGCGCTCCTGCCGCCTGCCCCTGTCTCGTTGGGAGAAACCAAGGGCGACAAAAGCCACAAAACAGCCGAGTTACTGATATACGGCGTGCCTGTGGCGGATTCCGAGTTTGTTCCCGCAGTCAAGCTTGCGCCGCCATCATCACGATTTCCCCTTTTACTAGTTGACGCTCGATAACCGTAGATGATGCATGTTCCGTCGTCCTATGCTCAAAACCCTAGATGCACGTATGGAGGTTAAACAATATTATTCATCCGACCAGAATTCAGGAAGTGAGTCAGATGTTGGATGTACGTAGCTGCGGTACGAATAGCCCGTGTGATCCATGCGATACGTTAGTGGCTATTCAAACATTCATTCAGAAATGATCTGTTACGTGAGGCTGAGCAGATGTCATGTAGACTGTCTGCGAGGTCAAGAGACAGTACTTGCCATAAACGGCCCTGCACTGCATTTTTCGAGAGATGGTTTGGACCTGAGCCTGCCAGTGCCTGAGCTGGGCCCCTCGAGTCCACTGCGGCATTATAAAACGAGAAGCTCACTGACCGAGTCGCAGCGGGTGGTGATTTCGCAATCACACCCCACGACGTGGCCTGTCTTTCGTTCGCAACCTGAAGACCCCCCCACCTCTGATGTCGGGTACGTAGTACCTGAGGTTCATCGAAATCTGTTGTCTGACGAGCTCATGAAGCAGGCTTCCATCCTCCTGACCTCCGACACCTCACATCTGTGTACCTCGCTCTCTTGATCATGGGCGGACAAGTCGGGCTACCAATCATAGTTCTAACTGCGTTAGTCTGCAAGAAGGTGACATGGCACCCAACCCTCATCAACTTTTGCATTACCTGGATCATCTACTCCGTCGTATACTGCTTGTAGTAAGTGACAGGCCCTTGGAGCGGGTAAAACACGTCTCATTGTTAGTGCGTAGCTTGTATAGTGGGGCTAACGAATACAATCCATATCATAAGATTTGTATGGTGCAAGCCAGCATGATACATGGAGCTGCTCCCATGTGCGTCGCGTCTTTTCCCCTGGTCCTGACAGTCTAAAACCTGCGGCGTTGTTAACAGGGCAGTTGTTGCTGGACTAGCAGTCGTAGTCCATGTGAGCGCTGGGCTGTATACCTTGTACCCTTGAACTGGCTCACGGATACCAGACATGGACGACCATCCAGCACCTTCAATGCACCATCCTTGACAAGATTCCTCGAGCGCTGCATTTGTTTTTGGTATGTTGCACCCAGATCTAGAAGCCCTTTTCCAACACCCCTATCACATTATCTCAGATGGTTGCACCGCCGTACCTGGTTTTCGTGGGGTTCTCCGTGGGCACTGGGATCGTGAGTGCGCACCTACGCTTTCAGTCTTGATACATCAAAATTTAAACCTTGGGCGATATTGACGCAGTTTGCAATATCACAACCGGAGTCCGTCCATCCCTTCAATGGGTTATATTGCTCCATCTACGCGAGACACTTGTCGGTCGTCTCCTTCCGCAGTCTTGCTCCGCGCTGACCTGTTATCTACAGTGGCGTTGTTGTTCCGTCTTTCTGTGCCGCGGTCATGTCCATCATTGTCAGTTTAGAGAGTATGTACAAGCTTCTGCGATCATCCCCGGAGCATCGATAGACGTTTCGTGAACAGTTGCTATATCAATACAATACTGCCGTCAATGGAGGAATATCAAGAAATCTTTCCCACTCGTCGCCCGGAAACCGTCGACTTCACTCTGTTTTCGCATAGGCCTCTTCTGTCTTTATTCATGGGTCACTTTGGGGTGAGTTGCCGTACAACAAGGTTACATTATCTTCAGGTCATAATCGGACGCAAAGCTCTGCCATACTCTTCCTAAGCGATCGGCAAACGGAGGTAACATACATGCTCCCAGCTGCTTGTAAGTAGAATTTATCAGTCAGTAACTGCGTCACTCAATCGGACCGCAGTGCCTTTGACATCACTCTTGGTCTTTGGCTTGCATAAGGTATGTCGTGTTCACTGGGAGCCCGCTTGTACACTGACCAGAATATAGGACGTGATATCATCATGGACAACTGGACTGCGTGAAAAAAAGCCTTCAGTTACGTCATTGGACCTGGAAATGCCGAGCGCAAGACCCACTCAAAGGCTCGATTCCATGTCGCCGTTAACGTCAATCAGGCTCTCTGCAGCAGCATCATGGGACTCCAGAGCGCCAGTGTAGGCCGAGCACCTATAGCTGGATAGTCTACCAGGGAGGGACCTACTCAAGAACCTCAGACCTGGGGTACCCGCCAAGGGCCACGCCAGCATGTCGCACTACTAGGTGATGAAATGTGGTACATAACCAATAGGCGCGCAACATACGACACGGTGAGAGAAGAATTAGCTAGGAATAATCTATGCTCCACCACTGCATGCTGTCAGGTCAATAAACCAAAAAATGTTAGCACTGTTAGGGTACGCACACCAGGATATTGTTTCTGAAAGATCAATGTTAGCATTGAGCACTGTCAGAACGGGTTCAAGGCTTACATTGGGATGTGGATGAGCTTTACGAAGTAGCCAATGAAACCCATGACGGCGAAACCAATTGCGACCGCTCTGCATATTTGTGTGAATTCTGAAAGCACTCTTGAGTAATTCGGCGCGAAAGGGGAGACTGAGATTACTTGTACCCTTTTGCGAAGGCTTGGTGCAGCGAGTTATGAACTATAAACCTTGGTCATGAATGGTTCACTGATATCGACAACGAAGACGAAACCTGGTTTCCATCCCGGATGAACTGTTGAGGAACCTCCATGAACTCTTTCAATGTGTCAGTCATGATGGTGTTGGTAGTAGAGGAAATGAGCAGCAAAAGTCGACGTGTCTTATAACCAAGGGTTCCCACGACACCAAGCTACGCTTTCCTCCACGTTATATTGCACAAGGACAAGGTATGGGTTCCGTCAAATGTAAACACAAAAATTCAACTGAACTACATGCTCGTGAGTACAGACGCGTATATGATCTGAAGGCGCGCATGAATGTCCTTTAGCCGTGCTTCTTCTCAATTGGAACGTCTTGCGATCAGCGTTCAGCGTTCCACCGCTCTCCGCACGACCACATTCAAAGCTAGACAACGCACTGTCGTCCTTCCACACATAAGAAAATGGCTTTCCACGTCGCATACAAAGCCCATATACCCTTCCGCTCCGTCAGTCAACTCTTCTGGTGATACGTCACGCGCTCCAACGAACAAGTTGGCCACGATCCACTCGTATACCAACCAAGTACTCAATTCTTTGCCAGAAGCCATTCCAACCAAATATGCATTGTCGGGAGAGGAAGCTTTGCGCATGCTTGGCACGCTCGCCGCCTCCGCACGGCAACAGGACTTAGCACTGATCGAGAGGATGCTTGGTAGCTTCCCGTCTCTGTGCGGTCTTCAAGTCGATGCCGACATTCACAACCATATCTTGCGAGGATTGATGCAGCACGGTAATGTTCAGACCATGCTCAACTGGCTCTGCCAGATGCACGAGAAGCCAGGAAACGTCAAGCCCTTTCTCGAGCATTGGCACACTTTTCTCGACTATTGCGCAGACACGGGCCAGCCCAGAATGATACGACACGCCATGTCCAAGATGGCTCACTCCGGACGCAAACCCAATAACAGCACCTTCAGAATATTTTTCAGGGCGTTATTCAACTCCGGTGCTCCTGTCAACGAGTTTTACAGCGCTTTCGATCGAATAGAGAACTATTCCTTTCGTTATGACGAGAGCCTCGCAGGCATGCTCCACGAAGGTTTTTCGAAGCTCAACCTGCCCCAGCAGGCTGTTGAGGTCAAGGAGGAGTTCGAGAGGCGATTTAGCAAACGGGTCGTGAAGGCTAATGCCATGCAAGTAGAATGGGAGGAAGGTCTGGAGAACGAGGTCGAGAGGTGTGGAATAGCATCTGCAGTCAGGCTTTGCGAAGAGTTTCGAAGGGACGGGTATAGAGTCACCAGTCACACTCTTACCATCATGCTACGCTGCAGTCGCGAGGTTGCCGATCTCGAGTACGGAGAAAAAGCTTTACAGGTCAAGGCTGGTCCAATGCAGTGGTCAATCCTCATCACCAATGCTGTACGGGCAGGTGACATACGTGGAGCTCAGCTCATTTACCGTCAGTCCCAGTCATGCGGCGTATTGCCTGACGCTCCACTTGTCCAGCCTCTTCTCACTGGTTTCTGCGAGTCTGCCTTTGGCAGCGCCAACGACGGCCTTATAGACCAGGCTCTAGACCTATACAACGATCTCGCCCGAGCCCATCCACTTTCCTCATCTAATCCTGCCGCCCCAAAGGCTTTCGGCCGCCAGAGATCATTCGGTCCAGATGCTTTCATGTACGGCACTCTCCTCCGCGCAATGGCGAACTCCGTCGATGTTCAGAAGTATTCCAAACTCTCCACAGACCTTCTCGCAGACATGGAGGACAGAGGGATCGCAGCCGACGGCCACGTAGTCGTGTCCTCGCTGATAGTCATAGCTATGCGTTGTTCTACCAGCCTTGACGATGCCCTGGCGGCGTACAGAAAGGTAATAGGAAAGGATGCACCCAAGGCCATTGGCGTCAAAGGGTACCGATGGATCCTCCACATCCTCTCTCGTCTCTCCTTCAATGAACAACGTGCGCTCCCGCCGATATGGCACTACTTCGAAGTCGTAAAAGACATGCGTCGATCCGGGCTCGAAATTCCTCCCCATGTGTATGCGTCTCTCCTCAGGCGGCTCTCCCAGCTCGCAGAAAACGCGCCCAAGGAACAGATCTTCAGACTCGCTGCGTCAGTTCGTAGAGTACACGACCACCTCACCCTTGACCCATCCATCACCCCCGATACCTTGCTCTGGAACCAGCTCATGGACGCATACCAGCGCGTGGGGCTCTTTGTTGAAGCATACAGAGTGTGGGAAATGCTCCTGATCAGCGAGACCTATGATAATGCCAGTGTCTCGATCATTCTTGATGCCTGTGGATACGCCAACACGTGGCCTCTCGCCGAACAAGTTCTCAAGAAGCTCTCCGAACGATCCTTTCCCCTCAACCAGGGAAACTGGAACTCGTACGTGGAGTGCATGTGTCGCAATGGGATGTTGAACGACGCTCTCAAAACCGTGTGTCTGGAGATGGGGAAGAATAACAAGGACGTCAAGCCAAATCTGGAGACTGCTCGGTTACTCCTGACATTTGCGATGAAGACGAACCAGCAGGATGAAGTTTCGATGCGCTTGCAACGGTATCTCCCTGAGTTATGGGAGAGCCTCCCAGCACATCTTACGGGGTCAGTGATTAAGCCGGAGGGGGTGTAGATTTAATAGTGGATTTGGATAATCGTAACGTGTCATTAAAATGTCATTGTCATTGGGTTTGCAAGGGGTTGATACAGGATAGATGGTATAAGTGTACAGAGCGTGTGGTTGAACATTACGCGCGTGATGACGGAACTTCTAGAGGAGTAGAAACACGATGCTAAACCCGATGAACTCTATGAGGGTCTCCACTATCATGGGAGGATGTTAAATATGAAGAGGGCCAGCTCGACGATTAAGATGAAGATAGCTCCTCGACTGAGGGGCAGTCACACTGAGAAACAAAGACGGGATCAGTGACAATCAAAAGTTACGTCGAAACTGAGACTCACAACAAGATTAAGGTCGCCATATGCTACGGGCCTCTGGATCAGCAAAGCGTATGGGAACAGGATGATCGGCACCTACCATCATCAATGCGCGAGACTGTTGGCCAAAACTTCCTCTCACGCAGCCAGGGCATGGGATATGCAGCCTCTTGCCTCGAGTACGGACTAAAGATCCAAGTTGCAACATCACCAATGATAGTCAATGTCAAGGTATTGAACGCACCGGTTCCATTCCTTGTCCGGCAGGATCATGGCAGAAAGCGGGTGAGGTGCGTTTTTGAGAAGGTTGTTGTCCCTGGGCTGTTTTCCTGAAACGATGTCATCAACCTCCTTGCGGATTTGAATCATGGCATCGCAAAATCTATGTTTTATGGGTGTGAATGAGAGTTCTGACGTGCTGATGAGGAATACGAACCTGTCAATTTCCTCAAGGGTCTCTGATTCGGTGGGTTCGATGAGCATACATGTTGAAATGGGCCAAGAACAAGTCGGTGGGTGGAATCCATAATCCTAATATCCGTGCGCAAATTAGTTCAACCGTCACACACATAACGGATGGGGAAAGGTCCCGCTCACCTGAAGTCTTTTCGCAAAATCTGTAACCTTCAACCCAGCAACTTTATCAAATTCTGCAAGATCGATCAACAACTCATGCGCAACACAGCCATTGGCGTTTTTGAACCGGAGAGTATAGTGGCCTGCGAGCCTTTGGGCCATGTAGTTTGCGTTGAGGAGGGCAGTGTTAGTTGACTGAGAGAGGCCGTTGCCACCTAACATTTTGATATAGGCCCATGATATAAGGAGGACGGAAGCACTGCCGAAAGGCCCGGCGGAGATCGCATCGATGGCCTTGTTTCCGCCGGTTTTGAGTAGTGGGTGTGAGGGGAGGAATGGAGCAAGATGTTCTGCGACACAGATGGGTCTTTGCGGGGGTAGAATATCAGAGGCGTCGAGCATCGAACTAGAGGGCGTTACTTACCCGACGCCGGGCCCACCGCCTCCATGGGGACTAGTGATGAAACGATTAAATCTGCCTCTGGAAAGATGATCAGACACATACATTGCGAATGTCTTGTGCAGGTTGAGATGGCACACATCACCACCACAAACAGCAGGGTTCGTCAACCCAACTTGGGCATTCAGGTTCGCACCGTCCAAATATACCTGTCCGCCATATTCATGGATGATCTTGCACGCATCTGTAACGCCATCTTCGAAGACACCGAATGTCGAAGGATATGTGATCTGAAAGTGATAGCATGTGAGTTATTATAATGCCAAACGAAAAGCGTAGGAGAAGTGAATCCCACCATGAACGCCGCAAGGTTATCCTTGTGTTTCTCAGCCTTGACCTTGAGATCAGCGAGATCGAGGTTTCCATCTGCATGGGTCTTGACAGCGACGACCTTCAGACCAGCCATGACGGCGGACTACGAACATGAATGTCAACTCGACGATACTTCATACGAAAGAACTCAAGACGTACAGCAGGGTTGGTACCATGAGCGCTTAGAGGAATCAAGCACACGTCTCGGTGACCTTCACCACGAGATTCCTGGTACGCGCGGATAACGGTCAAACCTGCGTATTCACCAGCAGCGCCGGAGTTGGGTTGCACAGAGCACGAGTGGAAACCAGTAATCTTGCAAAGGTCTGCCTCGAGTTCCTGCAAACGCTATTAACGCCGAATGCAACTCTGAAGACAATTACCACATGCCTTAATGATTTGCCTATACCCTTCCACCTGCTCGGCCGGGGCGAACGGATGGACACCTCCGAATTCGGGCCAGGTGAGAGGGATCATGCTAGACGTGCTGTTGAGCTTCATGGTACAGCTTCCGAGCGGAATCATAGCGTGGACAAGCGACAGATCTTTGGATGCAAGGTGGAAGATATAACGAAGCATCTCGGTCTCGGAGTGGTATGTATTGAACACAGAGTGGGAAAGGAACTTAGATGTGCGGGTAAGCGACGAAGGGATGGCAGTGCCAGCGGGTTGGGCAATTTCATCAAGGATTCCCTTAGGTCCAGAGGCGGCGGTTGCGAACAGTTCGACCAGAACTTTGAGGTCCTCCTGGGATACGGACTCGTCTAGAGCGACACCGACACGGGTGCTGTCTATCTTCTTGAGGTTGACGAATTGCAGAGCGGCAGCGGCGTGGACGACCTCGGCATTCTTGCAAACAGGGGTGACGTCAATAGTCAAGGTGTCAAAGTATGCATCGTTGGCAACTTTGAACCCGAGGCGCTCGACGCTAGCCCGAAGAAGCTGAGTGAAGAAGTGAACTTTCTTCGCGATACGTGTCAAGCCAACAGGACCGTGGTAAATGGCGTACATGGCAGCCATGTTAGCCAGGAGAGCCTGGCTGGTACAGATGTTGCTTGTAGCCTTTTCTCGACGGATGTGCTGCTCTCGAGCTAAATATAGAAATGTAAGCCTTCACCTGGCGGATTACGATAGTTGACTAACTCTGTAATGCCAGTCTGTACGCTGGGTTACCCATTGTGTCCTTGCTGCGTCCAATCAACCGACCAGGCATCTTCCTCTTTAGGCTGTCTGTAACAGCGAAGAAAGCGGCGTGAGGACCGCCATATCCGGTTGGAACGCCGAACCTCGCAGAGTTGCCCAAGACGATGTCAGCGCCCCACTCACCAGGGGGGGTGAGAAGGGTCAAAGCGAGAAGATCCGTAGCGCAGACGACAAGTGCTCCACTCCCATGGACCTCCTTAGCGAGATCCTTGTAGTCCGTAATCTGACCATTCACGTCAGGGTACTGGAGCAAAACTCCCGACAGGTCGGCACGCAACCCGTCGTCCCTGAGAGCAGTGCTAGCATCGCCGACAACAAGCCGAATGCCAAAGCCCTTGGCACGTGTCCGAAGAACAGCGATAGTCTGGGGAAGGACGGCTTTATCTGCGAAAAATGTTTTCTTCTTGTGGCCGGAATGAACATAGGCCATCACCATGCCCTCGGCGGCAGCCGTGGCTTCGTCCAAAAGCGATGCATTTGCGATATCCATAGCGGTCAGGGACATAATCATAGTCTGATAATTCACCAGCGACTCCAAACGGCCTGTGAACAAAATTAGCCGTTGGAACAGCCTCCGTGGTCGCGTGCAACCTCACCTTGAGCTATCTCTGGTTGATATGGAGTATACGGGGTGTACCAGGCGGGATTTTCCATGACCTGTGTCCAACGTCAGGACAGATTTGGTAGGCGTAGCTGGGGATAACTTACATTCCGAAGGATCACAGGAGGGACAACGGCGTTGTGATATCCCATGCCAATGTAACTTTTGAACTGCAGATTCTTCCTGCCAAGCGCTTTCGCGCGGGCGTGGAGTTCGGACTCGCTCAATGCAGGTATAGATGCATCGCTAATGGTATCGTCGGCAATGCGGATGTTTGGCGGGACAGTTGCGGCCAAAAAGGACTCCATCGAGTCATAGCCGAGCTTTGAGAGCATGAAAGTGGCTTCACTGTCATCTGGGCCAACATGTCTATCGGTGAACGTATCGAGCGACTCGAAGAGGGTACTGGGAGCCTTGGCAGTTGCGAGACATCGTCTCAAAAACGGATTGCCCTTGGGAACGGATCGTAGGAGGGATTGCCTCAGAGCAGACGCAGAGCGCAGAGCTGCCATGACTTGTGGGGACTCTCAGGCCAAAGATGACTGATGAAGGAAGAAGGAACGTTGAAAATAATAATAATATTGAGGGATGCGGCTAAGAGGTTATTGTAACTTGTGGATATTCACCGAGCCAGGTTCCGTTCACCGAGTCCATTACGCTTTTGTAGCGAGGCTTATCGACCTCTTGGAAATCGCAGATAGCCTTAACACCGTGGACAGCGTTGTCTCAGACCCCTGCTGGCTCTCCACGTACCAAATAATAAGTTTCTGCCCATATTCCCTGGTGGGTGGTTTGGACTTGAAGGTGGTTGTGGACGAAGATCATATTGGCGGGTGCTCGTACTTTTCTCCATGCTCGGGGACGCTGCACTTGGCCTCCACGGGCAAGTGTAAAAAACTTTTTCACTTGCCAGTGCGCTGATAACGGTCACTCACGCGGTCATCTCACTGATTAGCCTTTCCATGCTGTGCCACTCAGGACACCCTTGTCTATGTCTCAAGACTACCTGCACGTCGTTCAAGAAGACGGGCTCGCTGTCGGGCTCACCATTCTCTCTCAAGCATGGTAGTAAGGGACTTTGACGTTACATTACGCTGAGGTACAAAGGAGGTCGAGACTCGAGCCTCAAAAGGAAGCGGAACGCCGCAGACTAGTCTCAGACCACCTCAATATCCGCACGCATGTCCCTTTCGAGCTATCCAGTTCTCATGATCTAGGGCATCAACGACAGCCCGTCCGCAGTCCCGTAACGAATGAAACTGATAACATCTTCCGCCCGGTTGCTACATGGGTGCAGGGTCAGCCTCGTGCGGGAACAGATACCTGTCGAATGACTCACGGCGGATCTTCATGATCATTACCATGCGTGTCGTTCACGCCGTGCAAGCCATCTTTCTCGATGAGCTTGGCGACAACACGCAGGGCATCTTTGGCTGTTCGTGCAGTGGTCGTTGATATCTGTCCTTCGTAGTATGAAACAACCGACAATAGATGTTGGAGCGACTTAGAGGCGGACTCCGACCGCAGCGAGATCCTCCAATCGGTTGAGCTTGGCTGCCCAAGAGATCGGAGAAGGACCGTCTGCTTCCGAAACACGCTAGACGATAAAACCAGCTCGTACTATTGGACACGGGTTAACCGAAAGTAGAGTACGAAAGAAAACGGACGCACGATGAACACGTGAATGTCTCCGGACGTCGGCAAAATAACTTCTGCTTGACATACAGCAAAGTCTATTAAACGCAGTGTCTGCAAGTGGTCTCAGCACCCCGAGGTACCCTTGTCTCGATGTTGTCCTTCACCTCTTGGATGAGCCTCTCCACACCCCCTGTCCCAGTCAGGTGCTCCAGCCTGCTTGTCAGGAATGCCAGTAACCCGACTATTGCTTTCCAAAGTTCCAGCCATTCATAATCTGCAACGTGTTATTGATCTTGTCAGAAAAGATTGCATGCGTTCAGGGAAGTAAAACTACCTAATCGCACTCGCACTTTGTGCAGATACCAGATAATGCGATGACACGTCCATATACACGTTCTGCATCTTGGTCAGGAGCAATTTACGAGACTTGAACCGAAATGTCCTACGTATACGTGTAGACCTCGAGGCGCTTATGAAGGTTATGCCGAAGCCACAGGATACAGCAATCTAGCACCGCGCAAACAGGAGGACGCGCAGATGTGGGCAGAGGTAAAAGTGGCATGCGCTAAACCAAGAGATGTTTGTTGAGAATCTACGGATCACTTTGAGAAAAAAACCATACCTGACGACAAAGTCTGATGGGCTGTGAAGATTCTCCACAAAACACATCCATGACTCTCGAGTTCTCGGCCAGGACCAATAACATATTCATAGCTAGATTCGCATACGCCATCGCACGCGGCGAAGAAGAGGATGTTCCATGTGTCAATAAATAGGACGATAATGATATTGTTGTATGAGGAAGAGGTGGAATTCTGGATGTGTTCGTCACTGCCTTGCCAGAGGAAACAGGATCCGTGAAGATCTGCGTGAAGAGGGGATTGAAAAAGATAAACTCGAAGAGGGGGAGGAGGGAGACGCTGGCCTCTATGGGCCTGCCCGTTGTGTTTACTAGTTAGGGGCCATCTAAATAGATATAAGGAAGACACACACTGGTTCTTGAACAATTCACGATGTGAAGTTAAACGTTGCGAGGACAGCACACGATCCGGTCTCAAAGACGTGATCAGCGTCCCAACGGTCTTCGCAAATGTCGGTGTCGAATCGTCCGAGATCTCCTGGTAGGCTCTATACGCGACCAACAACGTCAATACCCATGCATTTCTCCTCTGACGCACGCTCGGGTATGTGCTCACTTGACAGCTGCATCACAAGCGAAGTTTGCACCCCAACATATCTTCCCCATAAATTCTATATCATCGGTGTCCCGAATATGCTGCAGGTACGGATTCAGTTTTGCAGCGTCAGATTTGTGGAAGTTGGCGAGGAAGGAGAGCAGGAGGGTCGCCTCAAAGGTGAAGCGTTCGGTCTTGGGGGATTTTATAAGCTACAAGACAAGGTCAGCCGAAGAACCACAGCAATGGAAAAGTGATAACTTGCGTTCACTATGGAAGGGAAGAGGTCCCTGCGGAGGAGGTATGCACCCGGGCTAAGCTGGTTGATGCTACATGTGTAGATCACTGCAAGCTGGAGAACCTGATGTCGTATGCTAGCTGCACCACTTATCAGTGGTACGCAACGGGTACATCACAGAGGTAGGCGCACCTGGAGCCCTATCGTCCCCAAGCACCTGAGCTATCATATCCACGAATTCCTACAAGACCTCCCGTGCATCAACGTTTCGGCGCTCTGACAGGTGGTACACGCAAGGCTACTCACCATGAACACTCTATCACTCTCATTCACTCCACCAGCAAAGATTTCCATAACCTCCCATCCGGACAAGTTCTTCGCCAACACACACCGCAACAATATCGACAGTGTCTCGATCGCCCGTCCTGTCACAATCACATCCTCTTGGCTCCCCGCTGCGAAGCTGACGCATGTTACAAACAGCGTGCTTAGGACTGACTACTAGCAGGATGAGATCCGTAGCTGGTTAGGACGAAAACAGGCGAGGCTGAAGTCCAAGGCAGACCTTGTGCGCGTAAAGACAATCATCTTTGGGCAAGGCAGTTAGGAATTCGGTTAAAAAGTCGCGGTTGAGTTCGAGGGCCAAGAACGCTCGCCAGAACTGATGGTTGGTGTCATTGGGAGATATCTGTGCTGGACTGAGGCCCTGCGTGACAAGGAGTCAAGTAGATGGATTGGAAGACGGATCGCGTCAAGCTATATCGAAAAAGCGATTCAGACGCTTGCCTGGAAGAGCTCGTTCACGGCTGTCACGTATCTGGAGCTCGGTCTCCACGATGTGCGCGGGGTATTCATGAACTACCAGTGGTTTAATATGAAGGCCTGAGCGAGTTTGTATAATACGATATAGCTGTCACGAGAACAAGAGATGTTGAATGCACTGCAGCACACAGCACTTGAACGCAGTCGCCAGCCCCACACGCCGAGAGCAATTGGTACTACACCGTCATCAGGAAGGCCTCACATACGAGGAATTATTCTCACAACACTAGCAACGTCGGGTCCACTATCCATTCTACTAATCCTCTTACTAACACGTTATGACTGTGGCAACCCATCATAAGCCGCGTCAACCATCTCCGCGATCCAACTGGCAAGCACCTCATCCTTCATCCTAACTCCCTCCATCATGCTCCTAACACCCACAAACGCCCTCCGTCCCCTCCTCAACCCCTCCACTTCATTTCCATAATCCTCCGTCACATCTTCCCCTTCATCTTCATCAACGACTCCAGGGAACCCGAACCGCTCGCCATCTGGACGAGGTGCTAGATCTGTCGCGACGAAAGACGTGTGAAAAAGAATGCGGATTATGAGGAGCGCTGTCAGAGACGTAGAGGGCGGATCGACAACAGGGCGGTGGTACGTCACAAGCGTAGAACGTGGAGGTGGAGGTGGCCGCAGGGTCGGGTTCACGAGCGGGTAGGCGCTGGTGTCTATGGAGAGTGTGACAGTGTCATCTTGCGAGGAGTGTTTAGCGGGGGGCTGCGAGCTTGACATGTGTGTGAGAATGTGTTGCCTCAGGTGAGATTTTAGGCTTGGGGGAGCGGTACAGGACGACCAGACACAGGGCGCATGTGCACTTTCAAAAGCGTCGACATGTTGCAGAAGATGATCGTAGAGTTCGCCTGCACTTGCGAAAGGAGGTACGGTACACTGGGATCTTTCCCATTGACACTTGAATCGCTGACTTGCTTGTGTTTCCTTTCTCCTGTTAACGCCCCGAACGATGAAGCGCTGGGGTGGGCCTGGAAGAACCATAGCCTGTGCTTGAGGAAACACGATGTTGACATTTTTTATAACATCTGACGCCACGAGGACAGGGAAACGGTCGACGTGGGGCGTAAATACATCCTTGTAGAGGTTCCAGAAGTCGACTTGAGTAAGCTCGCCTTCCGGTTCTGCGACGAACATGGTCTTCATCCTAGGTCGCGGATTAAACAGGATGTATGAGTTGCGACGGCCACGACATACCATTCGTAACAGCGCGTTGGCTCTGGCATAGGTAGTAAGCGCTCCAACTCTCCATCCGTCAAGTCGTGGGCTGGCGTAGCCATAGTCGTGGAAGCTGGCACCGTGCGTACAGGGCCAGTGATATCCAGAGACACCGCCTCTTCCACCTGTTCCGCCAGCAAAAGACTGACAAGGACTCTCAGAGTACTTGGCATGAAGGAATGATGAAGGAATGCCTTTGCCATTGGCGGGTGCGAAAGATGTGCGTACATGTAGTTCAAAGAGGCCTCGACGAGAGGCTTGTCCACGAACAAAGGGAGGTATCGAATCGAAGCTGAGAGCGCTGGCGAATCTGCTTCGAGCCGGGATAGACTTGAGGACTGTGTAAAGAGCTGTCCGAGGACTGTGAGGGCTGCGACAATGAGAGACCGGTTTGGTGAGCGCCCTGCGATCTGGAGTAAGATAGGAAGTGGGCTCTTGTCCGTAGAGCCTGGATGTGGAAGGGTGATGCGCAAAGAGATTGCTTGAAAGAGCTCCATGATGTTTAGAATGAATTCAGTGTTGGCCTCGGTCCCTGGATCGAGGTTATGGAGTGCACCGAAAATCAAAGGTTGCGTCCGCGAGTGATTCGCTAGCTGGTGAGCATTAGGTTCGTTCATCGCGGAGTTGCGAAGGATGAAGAGAGACTCGACGGCGTGTCTGCGTCTTCTGTCTGTCTCAGCGGACAAGGAGAAGAAAGCATACTTCTCCGATTCAAGGTGTCCTTCTCTGACATACCATTCGGGCCATTCGAAAAGCGCATCAGTGAGGCCAGGAATAGTCGTTAGGATAAACTGGTCGTTCGTGCATAGTCTGTGCAATCTGTCTAGTGCCCATCCAATCTCGACGTGGATAGTAGAGCGCAGCGAGAGAACCATACGATTGCTAGCGGTAGCCTCGGTGTACCATCCTACACGAAAGTCGAGTGCTGCCTCGTTGAAGAGGTCATGAAGCACTCACGTTCATAATCGTCTGTGACATTGGGAGCTACCCGCTGATTTGCTTGTTGAGTGTATGAACGATAAAGGCTCGGTGTCGTTGTTCCCGTTCTGACTGGCGTTGCAAGTGTCATATCAGATCGCAAACTCGAATATTCAATTGCAAGCTGGAAGGACGCCCGTGTCACGGATTTGTCACATGTGACAATATGCGAAGCGTCACACATTTGGGCGTCCAGACTCCACTACCAGTACATCACACTCATCAGAGAAAGTACACAAGTCATGGGATTGATTGAGGTAAGTCCTCCCTCAAGTTGGATGGCAGGGTATTCGCCGATTAGTGCTCAATATCCATCTAGGTTATTGCGAACGATCGCCTAGGTCGTAAAGGTCAGCACGATCTTCTGCTTTTCTCTCACTTCGATCTGACACCTGGAGTGGCTAGTTCGTGTCAAGTGTAGCTCGGATGATACAGTTGGCGACTTGAAGAAACTCATCGCTGCACAAACTGGTACGGACTACAAAAAGATCCAGCTGAAGAAATGGTGAGTCAGACGCCATCGCCAACTGTATGATGACCCTCCTAGCAGGCGGTCCTGATCATGCGTATCTGTTTATTGACCCACCCTTCGAAGGTACACAATATACAAGGACCACATCACTCTCGGAGATTATGAGATCAATGATGGGATGAGTCTTGAGATGTACTAGACAGCCAATCTGCAGCACAGGATGTATCTTCATGTTGAGTCGGATTTGTCACTTCTGCATGCTGCTCTTTCGTCACTCAGCTATGTATTTCCAGTATCACGAACATGTATTACAATTTTCGAGATGTATGATTGGCGTACTTTGAAAAACATCCTGGACGATGATACCCAATTTCCGGGATACTCGCATACACCTGTCCACGCCTCAGCAGGTCTATCTGCCGCTCTATCCCGCAGCAGGTACGCCCAACAAATCCGACATCGACCTGTTCCTCATTCCCATCCCTTCAAACCTGTCGTCCATCCCAGTCCCAACCACAAATAACGAAGACGCCCGTGTCATATCCGGTTGTCTATCGATAAAGGGTTTGACGGTCTTTCCACTCGCCGTCATCTTCTCCCGTATACGATCCGCAAACGTGTTCGACTTGGCACTGTGATGCTTCCGGGGCGTGCTCTCACGGGGACCACGAGGGCCAAGCTGGGATCCTATCGATCCTGATGTCGTCAAGTAACTGGCTCCTGTGACGAAATCTTGAATGCGTGAATCGGTCCCGATGACGCAATCAATTTCGTCAAACGAATTGGTGGCATGCAAGGTACGCTGTTGTCTGATGGTAGCTGCCGATTCAGAAGACGGATAGATGGACGTCGAGTCCGCGCTTTGATTTCCTACGTGGATTTCGTTTTCCCCTTGGTCGTGATTTACAGAGGTGATGGAGTACTGGGTCATGCTCGACCCTATCTCACCCTCTTGCGCCACTACTGTCATATCGGTACTGGAGTACTTCATACCCGGGATCGTCTCCTCAGTGTCGACATTGGGACGAGATTTGCGGTACCATGTCTCGCGCGTTCCGAGCTGCGGTCTGGCAGGGACGCGCTGATGTAGTCGCGAAGTGGACGAGGATGGCGGGGGGTCAAGCGAGAGGAAGCTAATGATCCGGATTGGGAGGGTGACTTCAACATCTGACGAAAGGCCGCCCGTGGAGACGCTGATATTGAGGGTGTGTTCCACTTCTAGCAGCCTCACCCGAGCGACGGACAATGCATCAGTCTGCCCTCCTGGATCAGTACGATAGAAGCAAGATCATCGCAACCAGCAAACTCACTGGCACAACGATGTGATGGGAAAAATCTGCCGTCTCTCCGGGTCGAACCCCAGTCCACCATCCCTTCGCACTCGCATGCCCCTTCGTGCACTTCTGCCCCATCACAAGCACGCTCGCAGCAATTATCTTCCTCATCGTCGTTGTCTCGCACGCGTCTGGGTCAGGGTCAGGGTTGCCCTTGGGTCCCCCGATAGGTTTGAATACTGTTGTTGTCCTCTCAAGTTCAATTGCTGCACCCTTCACCGTCTTCTTCGATTCGTTCACTACTCGCAGGTGCACAACACACCGCTGCCCAGCAACCCAATGAAGCCTGTGCATCGTCGCACTCAACCTCACTTTTCCATTTCCTCCCATGAAGACGTTCTTCGCAGCTTCGCTCACTAATGGGCGCGGAGCAGGTGAGAGGTTTGTGGCGGAGAGGCGAGGCCAGATCTCGCAGGACCGATAAAAATGTGTGACCGACTCTGCGGAGGTTTGTGGATCTTTGAGTCTGAGAGACGCCATCGCGAAGTATCTGAGTGCCACGCCTGAGTGGACATTCAGTGTGCCTTTAGCTATTCCACAGGACCCATCGGCAGGGAGGAACAACGCGAAAGGCAACACGTGGATGCCCTCTTTCGCTTCTGCCCACCCTTCCTTGTCAAGAGGGCTGGCAAGAACGTCCTGCCAAGCTGGCGCGACGTGAGACAGGAGAGCCGTGCATTGGTAAAACGTGCACCGAGTGTTCCCCCAAGGGATCGCTTCGTATCCTACGACGCGGACTTTGGCTTTGGAGAGAAGGATCGGCGTGTTTTGTTTCTTATTGGGGTTCTTGCGAACGTGAATGTTAACATTGCCTTTGAGCCAGCCACCTTGCACGCAAGTTCCGCTCTCTAAGACGATATCAACTTCGACGCGAGTGCGGGACTTTGCTTTTTCAAGAGCGAGGGAGTTTGGGATGGACTCGTTGATGTCAGCGAGAGAGAGGTCTCCTGTGCTGGCAACTTTCCGGGTAGTATGCACAGAAGAGTTCGGTTTCAGTCGGGAAGCGGAGTTCCCTAAGAGGATGCGTAGTTCGGATGTGCTCTTGTGTGGGGGAGCGGAGATCTGGAGAAGGGTATCGCTTGCAGATAGCCCGTCAAGGGGGCCGACACTGGCTTTGTCTTTTCCCTTCCCTTGAACGGTGCCTTTCTTCCCCTTCCAAGTTCCTTTTCCCCTTTCATTATCCTTAGCCCTCGCACCCTCCCTCCAAACGTCCTTCCCTATGTCAAAACCTTCACCAGCGGTCCGTACAACCGAACTTCCGCCGGGTGTGACCCACCCTTCCTCGATCCTCTGTCCCACCCGATATCCCGATCCCCCAGGACGCCCAAAGACGTCTAGCTCCACCATCGAATCTCCCATCTCGGCGAGGAGCAGCCCACGCATTGAAGATACCGAGCGGAGGGATGGGATAAGCATGTTCCCTTCTCCCGGGTCCGACGGGATGGTATTCGTGTGCTGGTCAGAGGCGCCAGGCAGGTGGAGCGGGTTGGTATCTGAGGAGTTTGCAAGAGTTCCGGACTGATCGAAAGGGACCGAGGTGAAAGAGGTGAAAGAGGAAGAGGACGAAGAAGACATCATGAAGGTCGAAGAGGGAATTGTGGAAAGGTTTGGCACGGCGAGCGTGGAGGGTCTCTGGCTGACTCCAAGACCTTGGCGTTGAACCGTTCGGAATCCTAACATGCCGAAGGATAATGGTTCTTTGGTTGGCAGTGCTGTGTAGAATGGGATGCGTGTGGGGAAATGTGAAGGTGAACATGGCGAGACTGATGTTGACAGAGCCGGTGCCCATCATGATTTCGAAGTGGACCGTTGGTCGTGGGCGCCCCCATCTCGATCAAGTCCAAATAAATGGGGGCAAATGAAATTCCTGAAGAGTACGGTTGATCATTCCATTCACGACTGGGACATACCATTGAGACATGACCGCAGCTAAGGGTCAAGCTGTCAAGCAGCACGGTGCGAGACGCGGTGCGGATAATCGACCGGGGGTTTCTGTCAGGTGTGGATGGGGAGGAAGCGCATCTACCCGGGGAACCAACCAGGTCTCGAGCAGAATTCTCGGTCTGAGTTTCAGCGCGGTGGTGTGCACATAATCATTAATTTACGACATTGCTTTTCCAAGATAACAGGACCGTTGTTCGCGGAACGACGAAGCTGGTGCAGTCTTGCAGGAGCTCCATTGCGATGATCATGAGTTGGTAGGATTAGGAGACACGTGTGATCACAACATGCGATTTCAGTGCTCGGAGCTGCGCCATTGCCTCGAGGTCTTCCATCCTGTACATAGGAAAACAAGAAATGAGCTCGAATGCTATGACGCTGAGTGGCGGCGCGACTATGGTGCGCGTTCATACACCCTCCGAAGCTGTGATATCTGCGTGATTTTTGCAACGTGTTCGCGACACGCACACCGGCAACTCCATTGCCATCAGTCTTTTGGAGACAAGACGTGGATTTGCTGTGATGAAAGCTTGAGGCAATGGAGGTTATCGGACCTTGGCCGTGCAGATTGACGTCAGGCGTTGGAGTCCTTGTGCGTGGGGGACCTCGCTGTCCCCCACTGAGTCCTCATCTCCACTCTCGCTGACAGAAGTCAACCTTGTTTGCTTTATCGTTTGACTCCAAAGCGTATCAGATCGTTCAATGTTCAACTTGGACACAGCGGTGACCTCGACCTCGAATGAGAAGTGACACAGCGAGCCACGACTCGGAGGCTACCCTGCCTTATTTCACAGGCACAAGTAAGCGCCAATCTTGCCGCCCAACAAGTGTGTTCCTGCTGTGCACAGTCTTGTCCTTACCTGGTCATTTCCTACTTTGTACCGGTATGATGTCTCCCAGTTCATTCCACTATATAAGACTGATCGTCCACCACAACTACAGTGTCCTCAGTCTTCTTCACAAACATCTCTCCTCAAACCCTCCAACCCTTAGTCACGTATCGTTGATCCTCAACAACCATCTACCATGTCTCTTGGTTTACCTCCAGTCTCCACTGGCCTCAAGACCATAGCACCGTACCTTCAACGCGCTGAAGAACTTGTGGCATCCGAACCTGTAATCGCTTATTGGTGTATGTCCCCATTTCACCTTTCCGACCCCCACTGACCCCCACGCCACCCATAGCCGCCTACTATGCAGCCCAAGTTGGCATCTCTCTCAAAGCACAAGACCCAAGTTCACGTAACTTACTCCTCAACCTCCTCGATGCCCTTGAACGCCTTAAGAAAGAGATTGGGACAAACGATGCAATCGATATGGAGCCAGCCAGTGCCGCCTATGTCGAGAATTTTGCCTTGAAAGTATTCAAGATGGCGGACGATGAAGACAGGGCCGGAAAGGCTACAAAGTCAGTTCCCTGCCTCTATTCACGAGGATGCTGAGATTAAATCGTGGCGTCTCATAGATCTACAGCAAAAAAATTCCTGGCATCTGCCAACTTCTTTGAAGTCCTCCGCGTATTCCCAAAAGCTGAGGTTTCGGAATCGGTTCGTTCACTCCGCAGACCCTCCACTTCTGCTACCTACTAACGTCCTTAAAGACCGAACCCAAACTTAAATACGCCAAATGGAAGGCAGCAGACATCGCTAAAGCTTTCCGTGAAGGTCGTCGGCCAACACCTGGACCTCCGGGGTCTCAACTAGATCCTGAAATCATCCCCACGACAATACACCTCTCATCATTAGACCCATCCACATCCGATATTCAACCCTCAGCGATACACCAACCGAGCCATCGGGAGCCGTCCCCTGCGACGAGAACCTCGTCTTCCCGTTCCCCGAAACGCCAGTCTCCCCCACCTTCGATCTCCCCAGAAGACATCGCCCGGGCTAACCGTCTCCCGATTCGTCCGGGAGAAGGTAAATACGATGATGCTACACTGAGCCCCGGACGGTGGAGTACCACCGCCACCCCTGGACTTGACCTGGAGAGAACACCTGGGCTGGATCACGCGGGGAATGTGGGAGGTAGCTGGCAGGGGGATATTGTTGATCCTCTCATGATGGCTGCGGCTAGAACGAGTGGGAATAAACTCAGGACTGCGTGGGTTAGCACTGAGATGGAGAATGCAACGAGCGACGAGGAGCCTGTGAGGGATCCCGTGCTAAATGCGGAATCGAGTCGGGGGAGGGTGCGCTTTTCGCCAGCATGCGAATCTATCATCCCAATTGAAGCTGTACCCCCACTCTTGCCTCACATCCCAACCTCACCTTCCCCACCCCGTTTCTCTCCGCCTCGCTCTTCACCTCGCTCCTCGCCACCTCGCTCCTCACCACCTCGCTCCTCTCCATCTGTAGCACTTTCAAATCTTCCTCCAGGTTTTGTACCCACCGCACAACCAAGGCAGATGCCTGGGTCTGAAATGCCGTCGAGCTCCAGTGCTCCTTCGTTCTTCACACCCCCTCCTCCTCCACTTGTGCTATCAAGACCAGTTGTGCCTCCTCCCTCAGCACCGACGTTTGTCACTCCGTTCGCACCTGCATCTGCATCCGCGCTTGAAGCCGTCCGCGTAACCGCACATTCACCACCAAGGGCAGTAGAACTTACACCGAGCATCATCGCCAAGGCGCAGAGACACTGTAGGTTTGCGATTTCGTCTCTCGATTATGAGGATCCAGAGCATGCAATCAAGGAGTTGAGAGCTGCATTGGAGATCTTGGGTGGGTAAGCGGTGGTAGTGGCGCCCAGGTTGAACTTGGATCCCGCTTTTAGTGTTGCGGCCATAATGGCTGGACAATCTCAGGATGGCTCCTGTCGAGCATCTTCGTGAATCGCGATTATATATTTCTCGGATCTGTTGCCGTGTTCGTAATTATTGATTGCATTGCATGCACCTTCTATATGTTAGTGTTATACTACAATAGTCGCTGGTTAATGCCATATTGGATCTGTACTCCAATCTGATCCTTTTCCTGATCCAAAGACTCTATTGGGGCTTTATGGATGAGTAGATGTGAACGAATGGCGTGCATACACTGGTGTCAATTGACGTACAGGACAACAGCGATTGGAACAAGTATTTTTCTTGAGAACGAACGGTTCGGACACCCGACTTCTGATGTGCATCATGCGTTCACCGCGGTTGTACGGTATGTATATCAGTGGGACTTTCCACGTGCTGAGCCTCCGCTATGATCTTCGGTGAAGTCCCCCGTGGCAGTGAGGCGGTTTTTATAGGTTCGAGAATCCTCGGCCCTGCTGTTGACGACAATGGAGGGGAAAAGGTAGGCAGGGATGGACCAGGTGCAGAGAATGATGGATCGGTAGGAAGGGCTGCACCACGAGGAGAGGATGAGGTCCCAACGTTAGAGGGGGAGAACGGTGTCAGTGGCGACGATGGTTGGCCAAAATACAACCCGTGTGGATGTGAGGAAGATGCCTTTGATGTATTCGATGCGGTGGAGGACATCGTATTTGCACGGGATGCGGATGTTGCTAGGTCGAGGATTGGAGTTGGGAGTGCATGGAAGGCTTTGAGGGCGGTCGAGAGGTTGTCAAGCTGTTTTTCCGGAGGACCCACGACCAGCATGTCAGCCGATGTATGGAACGAATGATTTAAGACAAGGATACGACCTTGTTCATAATCCCACCGATGGCCTCCTTCCTCTCCGCAAACTGCTCCGCGAGTCTGGCAAATTCCTCATCCCGCCTCTTTTTCCCATAGCCATGAATATTATCCTCTTCATCGTCAGCATCGTCGTCCCCGTCGTCAGAGTGATCAATGGAAGCATCTGTAGCAGCTCCGCTTGCAGCACCACCCTCGGGTCCAGGTTCGTCATCGTCGCCGATAGGTAAAGTCTCGCGCTTCATCATCCTCTTCGTGGGTCTTACTGCCTTGCCACCTTCACTCGGACTCGCTGCGGTGCTCCCAGCATCAGCACCTCTAATTCCCGCTCCGAGACCCAGCCCCACTGCTTCTGCTGCTCTCCCCATGCCACCCGTTCCAGACATTCCACCAGTGTTCCCTGAGCTTCGCCCAACACCAACCTCCATGTCAGCGTGCATGACTGCTATCTCAGCTTGAAGCTCGAGGATGCGCTCGAGGTGTGCCCAGAGCTTGGGATCGCCCGTCGTTGGAGAGGCATACGTTGAGTTTACTTCGCCCTGCGCAGCTTTTGAAGGGGTTATGGGCGTATGTTCGCCAAGTTTGATACCTGAGAACGGGTCGTAGATTGTTATTGTCGGACCGGGTCGGGAACTCGGTGCAGGAGCAGATGAGGGCGCAGTTTGATTCGAGGGAGGGAAGGGTAGAGAGTCGGACGTTAATAAAGACGCAGAAACCTGGGGCGGGTGCGAGCGCGAGTGTGGGGAAGTGTTGCGTGCAGTGTCTGGCTGAGGAGGCTCTTTGACACTGGGTCTCCCAAACACCTCTGCAATGATCGCGTCCTGTGGTGTGAAGAGTGTTTCTGGCTCCACCCCATCCTTTTTGCCAGTGACTGCCGCAGTGCTGTCTCCTACTTTATCGTCGAAACCTCTTGGCACTGGCTCGCCGAACGTCCTTGGGGTGTCTACTTCTGTATGTTTTCTTGGCGTGCTGGGGGTTAGGCTTTGAGTAGGGGCATATATACTTGGATCGTTGATGTGTGAATGAACTTCCGCGAGTGGTATAGCGGATTGAGAGGAGGTTATTGTCCCTGACTCTGAGCGGGGCTCGACGGTTGATTGGGAGATCGAGGAGGAATCTGTTAGGACGAGTTGCGCATTTTGGGAGGTAGACGGAGAGTTTTTGACGCTGGAGGAAGCTTGTGGGGGATGAGAATGACGGCTTGTACTGCTTGACTTGCTACTGAACCACGAGTTGAACATTGTAAGTACACTGTACAGACTCGGAGTCTCGCAACTGGCGTTGGGGCAGTGGCAGCCACATGTTTGGTTATTTAGCCCCTGATGTAAGCGAGTGAGCTGTAGTAAGCTACGGTGGTATGCTATCCATGCGTCTCAGTTTTTTGAATCATCATCAATGCTTAGCGCTCCGAACCTCCCGAGGTTTCCCCTCCTACCACCGGTGACATACTTCTCCGCTTCCTTGTGTTCCTCCTCATGTTCCATCTCGTCAACATCGCTCGAATCGCTCGCCGCTTTTCTGATTCTGCTTATAGTCTTCATGTCCTCTTCCTCGCCTGAAACCTTGCCAATATCGCTTCCCTCTTCCTCACTCTCTTTCCCCTCGTCTTCTTCCTCATCCCCATCGTCGTCAAGTGGCCATCCATGTGTCTGCACTCCGTCCTTGAGCCATATTCCGTTGCCATCGTAAGCGTTTGCGTCCGCGACGGAGCTTGGACCTCCAGGAGGCCAAAACGCCCATGGTATCTTTCCCTCCGCCACTAGTCTCAAGACTACATCACCATATGAAAATCGTCTGTAAGCCAACGCAACCCTCCAAAAGCAAAAGTCCAAGAAAACAAACCCAAGAGAATGAGCACAAATTAATAGAACGCTGACTCACTAGCATTCCCAGCCCGATGGATATCCGGCCTCCCGGCCTTCGCGGTAACCCATCCTTTTTTCTCAGCATACGCAATCATGATATCATTCGCTGTCCACTTGAGCTCATTAGACTGAGCTTTGGTATGCATAAGTAGGCGTTGCCCGGGTCTCCAAGTCCGCTTATCCTTCACAGACATCGCGGGAGTGGCTGTTGCGCTGGATCTGAAAGTGGCAGATTTCAACGTTGAACAGCTGGGTTTTCTGGAGTCGTCGGGTTCGGCGGTAGTTGCAATTGTTGCAGCTGTGGTGTTAGACGCGGACATCGCAAATGCAGGAGAAGTGGACAACGAAGGATGAGTGAGCCCTAGGATGCGCTCGAGGGGAAGGAGTCGGGCGATTTGGTGAACGCAGAAGGGAATTGCGGAGATGCGGGATATAGGGAGGACGCCGGAGAGGACCTATGACACGATGGGAGTCATTGGGGAGGGAACAGAAGGACCTAGATGTACCTGAATATCCATCGGCACGAATGAGGGCATTACGAGTCCCGGGCAATCAACGAGTCGGACGTCTGGCGTCCAAAAGAGGGTCTGGAAATGCTTCGTCTGGAGATCGGGCATGATCAGTCTGACCAAACGTCATCGATAAAGGTACGTCCTACCTTTCCAGGAGTCCGCGACGCACGTACTCGAGTCGTTCCGAATACTGCGTTCAAGAGGGATGATTTCCCTACGTTTGGTTGACCTGTGAGAGGACAGTTGAGACGAGCGGTCTCAGTGGGGGGGGGATGAGACAGTACCAATGAGCCCGACAGTTAAGAACTCGGGTTCTTTCCATTCCATTCTATCATCTGACTTTTCGTTCTCGTCCCCACTTGGGCCGCCCTCCTCGCTGCCAGACACCTCGCCGCCACCACCCTCATACCCGTTATGGTCACCCACCATTTCATCGTCCCCGTCCGTCTCTTCTCCCCTCGGTACAGCAGCTCCACCGATAGCTTTCCCAACCATCTTACCTCGCGCCCTCAACACTCTCTCCCAGTCCACCTCCCTTCTAACTCTTGGCCTCCACTGTCCCACTCGCTGCATCCTCTCCTCCTCGCTTTCTCCCGGCCTCGCAGCTGTGACCCATTCAGGGGGCCGGAGCATCAGCGCATGGGCCTCCTTCATGGCGTATACCAACGTCTCCCTGAAAGTCCCCGGGAGGTATGGCTCGTACTGGACGCGTCCCTGTACATTTGACTCTGTCGCGTGGGACGTGGAGGCGTATTTAGGTGCATACGCTTCGACTGGGACGACTGGTACACCTGGATAGAGTACATTAAGGAGTGACGTCCAGGATTCTGTACGTGTAGGACCTGATATATCGACTTTCGTTAAGACTAGGATGACGCGAGGGGCGTTGAATCTTGCATTGGAGCGGCGTGATGTGGATTGGGCTGAGGTTTTGTCAATAGTATCGGCGACAGTTGGGGGAGGAGGGTTAGGTAGGTTGAGGTAGGTAGCGAGGGAGGGTGGGAGGTGTAAAGGTGGACAGCGGGAGTCGAGGAGGACGAGAAGGATCTGAGATATCTCAGTTACTCGCCAGCTGTGTCAAGGCGCATGGATGTCGGTGAGGGAACGCACAGATGAATGTAGTGCGGTGTCTCAGCCTTCAACTAGCACGAAGAAGTGGGGGAAATATAGTACTTACAACTGTCTCCAAACCTCGAGGTTCCTCTCGAAGTGCGTAGGCGGGTGAGGCATCTCGTGTGTTTCTGAGTTACCCGCATCGCCATGATCAGCAACGAGGCCTGCTGGGTCAGCAGGGGGGTTTACTTGATCAGCGTTGCTGCACTGCGGCGCCTGTGCATTCAATGCATTCTGCCATCGAGCGACGGTCGTGTCTTGCTGTGAGAGCCATTTACGAAAGTGCCCCTGTTCGTTTGCGTCCACTTCTTCCTTGGTCATCGTGTACTTCCATTTTGGCCGCTTCGGCACGCTGAGGTTACCCAAGTCAGCGCCTGCCACCGTGGGGATGGGGGTGATCCATTCATCCGTCAGCACCCCAAGGCCTCTCTGGATTGGCCTCGTGAGGACGATCGATCCCGCTAATCTCCTCGTCTCCTCTAGAAAACCCCTATCAAGCTTCATAAACGTACTCTGTAGCTTCCTGGCCGCCTTCACAGCCTGATCCGTAGCCTCTCTCGCCTCGAGCGTATGACCTGGCTTCGGTGGTGGTCTTGATCTTTTGTGTTTGGAGGTAGGAACGGGGTCCGGTTTGGGGGCGTCACCTCGTTTGACGGCACGTTTGAGCTGAAGTTGGGCCTTGCGTTGCTTACCTGAGTGGGCCGGCATGACTGAGCAAGTGTAGCGAGCGTGTTAACTGTTGTTGATCGATCGACCGTAGATCATGATGTGGCAGTATACTATCATATATACCTAGTCTCAGACTGGCCTCCGCTTACATCACGGCCTTTCTTGCCTTGTCTATGTCACTCATCACCTCCTTCGTTCGCTCGTTTAGTTGTCGATACTTTCTTTGAAGCGCTCAGTTCAAAGCTCTCGACATACAAATGCCTCTGGAGATGCTCAAAAATACCCACCAGTATCCCGCGGTGCTGGAAGAACATTGATATCGAGCAGTCATGTCCGTGCAATCTATGAAGTGCGACTCCGCGTCAGTGTATACCAAATTCATAATTCATAACCAACTCGCTCGCTCGCACGAACAGTACCGCAGTTGCCGACCTACCATCCAGTATACCACTACGAGTATCAAGACATGTTTGATGCAAGAAAATGCAACGTCACCTATTAGGGTACGTCTACGTCCATCGTTGAGCAAACGAGGGGAGGAGCTGCTATCGCCTAGCTTAAAGTCCGGTGATCAAGACGTCGATCAGGCATTAGAGTCGATTGGAACCGTGAAGATTTCACTATTGTTTTAGGGATCATGTCCCCAAGTCAAGCCGATGCTGAAAGGCAATAATGACTTGCATCGACTGAATGCCCAGTTGCATCCGAGCCTGTCGGCCGCAGATCTACCAATCACCTATCGTTTTCTGAGAATATGCCCTTCCCTACTCTCGCACCTACAGCCGCGGACGGTCTATATTTCGACTTGGTACGACATTGTATCTTGTGCCGGAGAGGGCACAGTGCGAAAACCGAGGGAGAAGAAAGCTGTCAAAGTTGTCACCCCACTCTGCTTCGAAAGCTGGATCGAGTCCGTTGATCGTGTTTGATGGGCGCTGGACGACTTCCGTGGACCTCTGCACAGCTAAAGGTGTCGGTCGAACGTTATGCCAGGGTCGTGGTGCCTCCTGCGTTTTGGGAGCAAACCGCGGAAGTCCGTCCAGCGTACGAGTCTTTCAAACGATGGGTCCTCGGGATCCTGGGCAATTACGCGGACAGGGTTTCCTGAAGTGCCAAGATATTGACCTGGTATCATGACAGCTGGAGGCTGGGCAGCTGCGAATTTTGGAGTGAAAAACTCAGAAGTTAAACCTTTTCCTCTATCAGGTCTCAGGTCTGGCAAGCAACGATCACACGGTGCTGTTATCACCGTCTAACTCCTTTCCACTGAACCGTCGGACAAGTAAATGATGACGTGTTAACTGGGCTTGATCATTCTTAGTGGTTGGTTTTCCGCCAGATCCGCCAGTATCAAACTTCAGGTCAGTGACCCGATGTTTGTAGCATTGGTTTCCTCTTTACATTCTTCCAAATCATGTGTTGTCGCAGGTCCGGTGGTGCGCATTGGTTGTCTGCAGACGATACTACTTAGAACCAGTACGGGTGCAGGATCAAGGAAAAAACCAAGGTGGGTCCTTCCAAGTTTTCCACCCTGCCGAGATGCCAATCAATGGTGGCTGGCATGTGTGGCTCCATCAACCATACATTGCCAGCATTGCCCTTGTCCTATCCTTCACTTCTATCACCTATGCCACCTTGGGGATCACCATGTACATCACCAAAGAGGAAAAGCAAATTGCCACCTCTCAGACAAAGTACAGTGAGCTCTGGAATCTGGAAACCCAGAGTGCAGCTGCAGAAACCTGTAAACTGGAAACCATCTGGAATCACTCAGAACCATGTGTACCCAGCTCCTGTCTGGAGTCTGCTCAGAATCTGCTTGGACTATTATCCCATCATCCCACCAAGTCCTACTATCACTCTGGAGCTTTTAGGGGTATTTCCATCCTTATGTTACAGTGGCTCAAACAACTGTCTCAATATTTGCATGTTTTTCACTAAAGTCAATACCAACAAATACCCCTTACCCTAGGCCACAACATATGAGTGTATGAAATAAGGTACTTACTCTTGGCTTTCCATTGGTGTAAGGGTCAAGTGATTTGGTAAGCATTTGATGAAATGGCAGCCATGTCAAAATGACAACTCATTGGGACAGTTTTTTGACTTTGTATTCTCATTACAGACATCAGACCCTGGAATGCTGTAAGATGGTTACATACCTTAGGTAAAGGCTATTTTATGTCACTATTATGTAATTAATTATTCTACAGCATACAT
>KN824988.1:0-42175 GCA_000827395.1 Paxillus rubicundulus Ve08.2h10 | reverse complement strand
AAATGGGAATTGAGATAATAACTAGGATGACAGGGTTTAGGGTGGACCACTTTGTGGTTCATCAATGACCCTGCAGCATATCAAGGTGAATTAAGATGATAATTTAGGATGACAGGGATGTGGATGGATGGTGGTGTGTACTGAATGGACTTAAGTTAATAAATAGGATGACAGGGTGATGGGTGGACCACGAAGTGGTCCATGCATCACCCTGCAGCGTACTGGGGGGCTTGGGGGCAACGCCCCCAACGGGTTGATAGACTCGTACAAATTCAGGGACACGATATGCCCTGTCAGCAAACCAGATTCGTGCTTCACGTACTCGGCGAGCGATTTGGGGTGGTATCGAAAAACCCTACTAGCACCATGAGGTAGACCCACCGATGTAACGGAGCCTCGTGGGTGCTGGGGTAAGTATTCTAGCAGATCTGACGGCACATGCTATGAGATGTCTGACCTTCTTGTAATCACTCTCACGAGGGCCACCAGGGCTTAGCAGGAGTATGTCATGACGTTGGGCCGGAAATAGCCCACATGTCAGGCCTTGAAGTAGGCCTTATGGTGTGGAAATTCCGAGGAGAGGTCGGTGTTGGTTTTCTTCTGTTTCCTCAGTTGCGGAATACATACACGATGCTGTCTAAAAGTGCTGCCTCCTTCCAACCGCCTGACGGCTACAGTGAGTGGTCGCGGAGATACGCGTAGTCGACGTTCTCGCGATCATCGGACGGACGGGTTAAACCTGAGTAAACACCGCAGAGTCAAAATATGAAGACGGCGATCGTGAGCAGTAACACAGCAACGTAAAATACAACCCTGGGTGGCTATTTGTCTACGTCTTCACGATAAGACGCTGTCCTGAAGCGTGAGTCCCAGAACCTGTTACCACCACTGTGCCTTGAGGGGTCAAATCGTCCCATATCTTGTTCGGGCATCGACGTGAGGAGAGAACCTTGATATTGCATTGTAAAGCTTTATATAACTCAGATTTTCCCTTGCGCCGTGCCGTTGTAATGCCTTACAATGTCATGCAAAGCCATATCACACTTTCCCCTGGCCTTCAATGGGAGTGCGGCTCCGCATGCGAACGTCTCGGCTGTCTCCGTCCCTTCGGGGCGAGCGACTTCAAGAACAATCGTCCCTTCTCCTGTAGGGCGGTGAGCGCGAGCGCCGTCGATCCCGTGATTGCTCGCGGTCCCTGTCTGGTATCTCTCGCTCATCCCCATGCCTGACCCGCGTCTCAAGGCTCTTAAGCAGATCCTCTACTCCTTTCACGCCATCTGATTTCATCTTTTCCTTCCGCAACTTCTTTTCCCGCTTTCGCTCCTTTCTCGCACGACGTTCCTCAGGAGTTTCATCCTTGTGCCTATCCTTCTTGGACTTCTTGGATTTTTTTAACGCCTTCTTTTCCTTGCGTTGCGCCAAGAGATAATCCCTCATCGGATCCTCGGGATCAATGGAGAACACGGACGATGCATCTGAGTCGGATGCTGGTGCCTCGTCTAAAGGGCACTGGCATTATACGGGTGCATCAGGATGGAGAAGGAGCGGCATACCGTTATTCACATCAGGCCTCGCGTTCAAGCTTTGTTCTTCTGGTTCCATCCATTCGCCGTCTTCCCCCTTTATTTTAGGTTGCTTGTAATTTTTGACGTGGTCGACGCGTAGAGTCTTGTCTAGGACATTGGCGCCGTTGAGGTTGTCGACGGCTAGAACGGTAGATCGCTGGTCTTCGTACATGAGGAAACCGAACCCTTTCGTTTTGCCCGTTGATTTGTCCCGAGGCAAGTTTACGTCCATAACCTCTCCATACCTGTTGGAAGTTGGAATAGTGTACGAGCAAGGAACGGGGTTGGACTTACTGCGAGAAAATGGTGATCACATCACCCTCCGTCAGATCAAAATGGAGACCACCGACGAAAATGTAGGCAGAGTCTAGGACGTTTGTTGAATACACCACACTCAGCCATGCTTGAGAACTCACCTTTGTACTCATCGTGCCACGAACCGGTGATTCCTAGCTCTAATTCACGTTCGTTGATCTTACTGATTTCACGAACGACACTGGTGTCCAATTGTTAATTGCAGGCCGTGTTTGATGTGAACGAACCTACCTACTTCATGACTGACGAAGGTGTGAGTGCAAGTCCAGTTTCCCACGACAGCGATATCCCTGAACTCAAATTTTCTTATCCACGACGACCAGACATCGCAGACACCGCAGACACAAAATGGCTTCATTCTCTTTGCCACCGATTCACGACAGCCCAGACGGCGGATGGGGTCCCTCATCATCCAACATTCCGGAACAGTTCAAGTTCAAGGATATCCCATATGCACCCTACTCAAAATCTGACAAACTTGGCCGATTTGCGGATTGGAATGACACTACAGGCGATAATCGTCAGGCTGCCGTAGGCGTTCTAAATAATCGCGACACTCGCGGTGGGCCCGGCAGGTCGAAGAGAGATGGTGCACAGACCTTTGGCAGTGGAACTGCAAGCGCATTTGCGTACTTCCACGTCGAGGACGAGTCCAGCTTTTCATTGGTGGATAATAAGGCCGCGCCTCCTCGTCGAGGTGGATTCACTAGGGGAAGAGCATTCGGACGAGGTGCTAATTCTTTCAGTAACAGGGGCCAGAGGGGTGCTCGTGGCAGCGTGGCATTTCGAGGAGGAAACCAGCGTGGTGGTGGTACTGCTCGGAGAGGTTGGAGAGACTGGGAGAAAGTAAGCTTCCAGACAATGCATCCGCTGCATCTTGGTGTCACTGATGAGATGGTCGTAGACCAACCGCACTCGGGAATCTTCAGTCGCCATATCACCCCAATGGACGATGCTCGAAGAGATTGAGTTCCATCGTTTGGCTAAACTCAAGCTCGAGGTTGACGAGCCGGAAACCATGTCAGTGGATTTTTGATATCCTCGTCTGACAGTTGTTGAATTATTCCCGTGTTAAAAGCGACACGTACGGAACGGTGTTTGCCTATGAGAAATCGTATGATCGGATAACGACCAAAACCGAGCGACCACTTCAGCTCGTGGATCGCATAAAATATAACACCACTACATCTGATGATCCTGTCATCCAGCAGGTGAGGATTCAAGAGACTCCTCGCTATAAAGCTCTAATATTTTTCTCCACAGCTCGCAGCCAAGAACACTGCGACAGTTTTTGCTAGCGATGCCATTCTTTCCGTGCTCATGTGCGCCCCTCGATCGGTATACCCCTGGGATATCGTGATCGTCCGCGAGGGGAATAATCTATTTTTCGATAAGCGCGACGGCGGTCCCTTTGACACAGTCACCGTCAACGAAAACGCATCCGATCCTCCACAAGATTCCACACCTCCTAACCCCAACAACCTCACTGAAAAGGCCGCTGTCCCTGACGTCCCGTCTATTAACTCGGCCACTTCGCTCTCTTTGGAAGCCACATACATCAACCAAAATTTCGGATTCCAGTCCGTGCAAGAAAACGTCACGGCGGACTTCTCCCACCCTAATCCATTTTACGGATCAGAGGAAACTGAGCCATTGGCGTCTTGCGGTTACCGTTACCGTGTCTTCGATTTGGGAATCACGGAAGACGAGGACATCAAAATCTGTGTTCGCACAGAAGTTGATGCCTACATTCCTGGTCAAGGAAACCCGGCGGAGGGCCACGGTCTCATAACCATCCGTGCCCTCAATGAGTTTGACCCCCGTGCCCAGGGTGCGGGAGGCGCTCCAGACTGGCGCTCCAAGCTGGACTCCCAACGCGGTGCCGTTGTCTCGACGGAAATGAAAAACAACAGCTGCAAATTAGCTAAATGGACTGTCCAGAGTGTGCTAGCGGGGGCTGAGCTCATGAAAATAGGGTACGTATTGTCCAGTCTTGACATACCGTTGGATAAGATCCGGGTTCTGTGGGCTAAATTTCCTCTTTCAATACGACTGACTCCTTGTTTTTTCTCCTTGCAGGTACATCTCGCGTGTAAACCCCAAGGACAATACCCGACACGTCATCCTCAGCACTGCCTCCGTGCGTCCCACCGAATTCGCTGTCCAGCTCAACGTTTCCCTCGCCAATGGCTGGGGTATCGTGAGAACGATCACTGACCTGTGTATGAAAATGCCCGAGGGCAAGTATGTTCTTATCAAGGATCCCAACAAGGTGCGTGGAGTTGCTTGGCGGACCGCTCGCGCTAATGTCCAGGTCCACAGTCCGTAATTCGGTTATACTCTGTTCCTCTGACAGCCTTCACCGAAGATGAGGAAGGTGAGGGATTCGAAGGTGAAGAACCTGAATCAACGGCTTTGTGATGTATAGTCTAGCTATTGAGGCTACGCATTGACTAGCTCTAGACGAAGGATTACTTCGACAGAAGTGAAAAGAGCATGTTTCATTCAGCTACTACACACTTGCTATTTATGGGGCAGTCAGCAGGATTTCTACAGCAGCCTCAATGCTTGGGCTATGTATAGTGTATCAGAAGGCGTGTGCATGAAATTGATTCTGACCATACCTTCGCTGGAGTGCTCCAATGATCACCTCTCGGGAGATGTCAGGGAACATCGCGGTGACTTGCGCAATCTCGGCCTCGCTCGGCGTTCGTATCCGTGCAGTGTCTTCCGTCCTGCCAGTCAACTCGTTCACCCACTCGCGCACAACACTGCCTGCCTCCCCTTGAGCATTCGTGGAGCCGTCGGTCTGTGCAGCTGGTGTAGAAGGTCGAGCAGTGGTGATTACTTCCTCATTCATAGCTTCACTGGTCGATTCCGATCGTTCTGGACGAGCACGGTTGAGGCGGCGCGGTGGACGCGTGGACCCAACCAAGGGCAGTAAGAAGCGCTTGGAGAACCTAATGACGGCCGGTGATACTCGCCATGACTTGATATTGATGACCTCCGAGCGATAGATGAAGCCAACGAGTAGCCCAATGCACGCGGATGCGAGCGATCCAGGTATGTGCCCTAACGCAAGCTTCTCCACGTTAATGACGGGAACCGGGTTTACGGGCGAGAGACTTACCAGGAGTGCTAATACATAGGTAAACGATTTGTTGGACAATGGAATTCCAAAGACTCTGAAATGATAAGCGGACGGTACCAACCGGTACCACTGGTACAGAATGCTGAGTATCACTGCCGTGGGGCCCGAGGGTATATGGTTTACCCCGACGCGGTGTAGTAATATGAGCGTCAAGAACTCCAATGTAGTCGCCATCAGCGCCGATACGATCGTAAAGGACTGAACAACGTAGTCGGGTCAATGGCGTAAATCTTGCTTGTGCTGTGCAATACTGACCGCAAACTTGACACTCCCAAACTGCTGTTCTATGTTGACGCCGACGCCATACAGGAGAATCTCAGCAAGCAACAGATCACTTGAGTTTGAGAATGCTAGATGATGTACCGCAAGGCGCCAATACTATTAAGAAAGACGGGGGCTGTTTCAGGCTCAGCCGCCTTCAAACACTGCAAACGGATGCGACGATACCTGGTGGTGGCGTGATATATGGGGCACAAGCTGTGAAATATGTCGTTGTCAAAGGCGGCTGGTGGCTGGGATTACGAGAAGACCCAAACCTGAAGATGAAGGTAGTGCTTCACATCGAGGACACCGCCAATGATAGATGTCAACGCCCAGCTCATCATGAGCCCTGAAATACGACAATTGAGACAAAACCCAATGAAGACGAGTGGGGTACCTTTTGTGACGGAGGCATGCTCGAACGACATGTCGTCTGCACCGTTCCGTGCGCTTCAAGTTGGGCAGTTGGAGGCTGGTCGTTGACGGATATTTTGAAGTGTACTCGTGGTCGTCGTCGTTGGGAGAGCCTCGACCACGTCAGATTGGAACGAAGGATGAAACACGAATGTGTTTCCTGTTGAAGAAGGCTGAAGCTGAAGTGCATAGGCGCCTTCAACGCGTGTGGCTGTGACGTCAAATACGCAAATGCACTATTTCGCGGGAACGTTGAGCATCTCCTCTGGCGTCTGACTCAGTCACCGGAAACTGCTCCTGGACCCTCGTAGGTAGATTCTCGAACCCAGCGTACATTGGTCAATAATCATGGAACCAAAGTTCTCCTCGGACCTCCTCCAGGTGTTCGAAAAACCAAATCTCACGTGTTGACGCAGCGACTGACTCGCATTTACGGGGGAAGTGTTTTGGTTAAACTAGCTGGTCCCCATCAAACAATTCAAGTGGACTCGTGTGTAGCGTAACGTGATGGTCATGGGTTCATAAAGATACTCGGCACTCAAAGCCGCCTTCTCCACTCACGCAAAATTTGGAAACATCCCTGGGATATAGACGTCTCGGAATCCAACTGTAGCTCACACGCCCGAGACGGGAAAAGGTCAGAATGGAGAGTGTACCACCAGCCTCGTTTTCATAACCAACTAGTGAGTTTTTGTTCGCGAATTAGATGACGGGTTAATTAAGGAACCTCACGGATACTTGTAAAAGATAAAAACTCCCCAATCAAACGTAGGAATGGAACAGTCGTACCGGGTAAATGGGCGTAAATGCTCCGCCTAGGGGCACTGGGTACACGAATAACAGAATCATGACGGCGAGGGGTCCACGGGCTTCCCAACGTCTGGCTCCCTATTTAGCTACTCGATGGGTACTCGGCCGTTTCCTGAGTGTTTATTCGCTCCATTCTTAACAAGCCACATTTCATTTCAGGATGGCTCCGGTTGGTGGACTTTTCTCTGTCATACCAAGCACACTTGGCCAGTTTTAACGCATCTTTAGGGGTTCCAGTTCCCCTTGCTCTATTCAGGTAGCCGAAGTATGTCAGGTAAAGGTATTAGGAGATGAGAAAAGGGGTCCACCCTCAGACGGCCCTTATTTTCTCAAGGGCCTCAAGCGACAGAAGGCCGTGTCAAGAGGTGTCAATGCTACAATACGTTCTCTCGCTTGTTCTTTTTTCTTCTCTTCTTTCTTCCTTTTTTTTCGACGGGTTGCACTTCTCTCATGCGCGTGGGACTGTTTATCCTGTGAAACTCGAGTATTCGAAGACCAGCAGCCGACGGGTCTGTTAAGCGCGAATGACGCTATCCCGCTCAAGGGCACGTTATCAACGCTTTGGAATCAGGTGAGAAAGTGTGGTGGACAATACGTTAATCAGGCAAGCCGCAAGGGTGGTGCGTATCCCGACTCCATCGCACAGTACTCTGCGAGCGCCCTGTACTGCGATCAAGCTGCCAGACCCATAATGCGTATCAACTTCGCACAGTGTTCGCGGAGTCATTGTATGCTCTGTCAAGACTCAAAAGGTCCCGTGGTCATGCTTTGGAGCACAAGTGAAGGATCCTATCAAAGGCCCTTGAAACTGCCTTAATATAGCATCTCACTCCAGCTCCATTCCGTTTGCTCCAAGCGCACTGCCCAAGTCCATTCATGATTAGTGCCCATCGTACCCAAATCGGTGAATGGGACTCCGTGTATGTCCCTGGTCCGCGCGGTTTTACCAATACCCAATGTTTCGCTTTGGCAGAGTCCCTTGGAGAACCTACCATTGCGGAGCAGCTCGATTTGGGACTGCGATGTCACGGCGTCCCTGGGCCTTGAAACCCAGGGGGGGAACCTCATTCTTGCGTTTAATAATACGGTATTATTACCAATGAACACCGTGACGTCCGCATTCACGACCCATGTGCATATGTGGAATCAGGTGTGTGAACGATGTGAACGTTCGAACGTCGACATGGACTCGCGAAGGTCCTACAGCCAAGCAGGTCAATGCCACATGTGCACGGAGTATTGTCGCGTAGGAACGGATGCTGAGCTTGAAATTTAGCCAGTCTAGCGAAGGACTTTTTGGGATCTCGGAGGGGGTTGGGGGGGGCTGGGCATTGGACGCTGTGACGCTGCACCCGTCTTCGGTTCATCACCGATCGATCGCAGGCAAGTATTCGGGACCATGTACTGACAGAGCGGGGGCCGTAACTGCTGTTCAAAGGAGTCGCATCTGGAGATGCCCCTCATCGACGATGAGTGAGTCCCCCGATTACTTCCAGGGCTGTGTAAAGCCATCAATCGTTCTCCGTGGCGACTTGTTCAGGGGATCGCCCGCACCTGGACCTCAATTTACAGAGAGGCGAGGCAGCGCGGAGCGACGACCCGAGTGTTCGTATGTACGGCCAGCTGACGAGGAATAGCATTGGTGTCGGAAGAACAGAAGAAGTTAAACAGGGGCTGAAAAATCCGATGAGGTGACGATGTCGTCGAATCATCACTGAGTTATGCGCTAATAAGACCACCTTTCGACGTCCAGCTGCCCGCGGTTTCGTGCTCAATGACAAGGTATGGATCGTTGCGTGAAAGCGTGTTGAGAACTCGAATATGAGCGCTGACATGGCACCACTAATACTGGATGCAGTTCGGTGAGGTAGCGATATTCTTAGATTGGAAAGAAGATCAAAGTGGCATTATTGCACCAGGTGGCTATGGGCAGAAAAACGGCGGTGCTAATCTTTCCGTGAGACGCATCTAGTGCGGGAGCAAGGATCAAGACCTTGAAGGTACCTTGAAGGTGGCATTATAGTAGGATAGGGCTGTTGCCGCTACGTAGGCACGCAGCTGACGACAACTCAACTGAAGGCCGGAGTGGACTGCTGGACGGAGCGACAGTCCTGCATTATTGGTAAGATTGATGAAAGTTTACCTTCTTACGGACCCTGCGGACCTGAGGCTTAGGGGCCCGACGTGGGCTGAGTACTGGTTTTTTACGCGGGGAAAGGATGCCCCAACGCCAGGACCAGAAAACGGAGATACAGAGGATCCTGACCAGTAGCCTTTCAAGGAGATGTCGCTCACGGACATCTACGGACAAATCAGGGGCTCCGCGGGTGAATTCCATGCAGACTCTCCAAATAAAATTGGCAAGAGGCAAGGCCCAGGAACGCAGATATCGATGAAAGATATTTCAGTCTTGGCGCCATTGAACCACGTAGCTCGACGGCCCGAGATACTGGAAAGCAACGGAAAACAGTCACCCGGTCAAATATTCACTGTACCGGCGGAATCTGGATTTATTTAATTGACATGTATACACCGTGGTCTTGTCACCAGACAACCGTCGTCGGTATCTGACTCAGCTGCGATATGTCAGGTTATTAAGACTGGTCAAGGAACGCGGGAGAAAGAGCAGTGAACCCCTCTCGGAGATAATATGGCGTAGATGCCGACGGCATAATCGCGGAGCTTCTATTGCATCCACTGTGCCGATGCTGACAAAGATGTCCAACGTTGCACGCAGCGGTCATGAGTGCACCCACCGTTCAAAACTTGGAAGAGGCTGCGACAATCGCATCGGAATTCATCGCAAGTGAGTGAGTCCTGTGTGGTGGTCGTGCAGCTTTGTCTCAGGAATCATAGCACTCGAAAACATACCGAGCGAGGTGCAATTCCTTCTGCAAGAACTTCGCTTAAAGGAGACTCAATCGCAGGGTAATCCTCACCCTCTCAGCGACTGGATAATTGACTGACCATGTTCTAGACCTGCAACAAGAGATTGCGAAACACACCCACAAATTCATACGCCATACCCTTCGCACCGACTCTGAGACATCAGCCAAGGACAAACCGTCCCCGCCACCGCCGACTGAGAAACTCAAACAAGCCCAGAAATATTTAGCCACACTTGCCGATGAAAAGATCGCACTCGCTGAGCGTATCGTTGAGATATTGTCGAGGAAGCGCTCTCGCTTAGACTATGACTTGGGTCGTGTCCTTATGCTGCAAGGAGAACCCGATGCAGCCGCCATCGTCGCAGGAGCCGCTCCTCCTCCAATACCAGCAGGTATTGGCGCAGTTTCGGGAGGGTCGGGCTGTGTACTAGGAGGAAGAAATCCTGCTGCACATATCAACGAGAGTCTACGCAATGCCTTTGCAGGCGGAACATCGCTCCCCGTGGCAAGCAGCGGTAGTGTGGCTTCTATTGGTGGTCGAACAGGCAGCACAGAAGAAAGTGCATACAAGAGTCAGTATTTTTCGTGCTACTCTAGTTGTACAAGTTTGACTTGCGTTGCCGCAGAACGTAAATTGAACGCAGCACAAGGCTCCATCAGACTACCTTCTCCAGCACCTTCTCTCTACGCTCCAACTACTGGGCGTGGTCGGCGCAAAAAGCGCGGAGGTTCATCCGAAGTTGACGACCCCGATTTCGACTTGGGCGAAGAAACTCAAGCCGTGGAAGAAGGCGAAGGCGAAGATGGTGAGGGCGAGGAAGGCGATGATGGCGAAGACAAGGAGCTATACTGTTTCTGCCAGAAACTTAGCTATGGCGAAATGATTGCATGCGATAACCCTGAATGTCCTTACCAATGGGTGAGTACTGCGCCCAATACTCGAACATATGATACTGCGTTACTGCTTATGACCTCATGCTGCGTTTGCTGACCATGACTACGCATAGTTTCATCTTCCTTGCGTCAACCTCAAGCAGCCGCTTCCAGAACGCTGGTTTTGCGCCGACTGCACAAAACGCGGAATGGGTGCACCTACAGGGCTTGGCCGAAAGGGACGGAAGAAGTAGAACACCCTGTCTCGGTTGTGACCTATACATGACGTCCGTGAGGGAGGCCTTGCAACGCCCAACCATCCACAGCCGGCGAACTGCGTGACTTGAATTTGTTTTTGGGCGTGCAGCGGTCATTTCCCCTTGACCCAAGGCGGACCCGAAGCGTCACAACACTTGCGCCGCACGGTGTGGCAGTTAAAGCGTCCCCAAGGTCGATCACCACGTAGAATTTGCTTACCCCACTGCCTTGTATACGGTGACACACAAAATTGCCGTCCGACTATTCCATAGCGCGACGTTTTTGCCATTTGATCAACAAAGCTTGCCATTTTATGGATCATACAATGTTTTTTTTTTGACAGCGCTTGTTCCGTATGTGTAGATACCAAGATGCAATCAATTCCGTATTCTCGCACCCTTACGCTGATCCTCCACGCACCGCCTTGTGGTCTGTATCTGGGAAGGAGGTGAACTTTCTTGAGATCAGCATCCACCAAACCGCGTATGGCAAACCCACGAACTCGAAAGCAGTGGGTCTTTGCTAAATGCCCATCATGATCATCAGGTTCGTGAGTGATATTTTGCCAACGATGTATTATTTCCGTTGATGTTGGCCAACGACATCGTAAATCTGGGTAGAAGATGATATGTTGCAATCCTGCATCAACATCTAGCAACCAGTGTCAACCACTACGTACGCGAGACATGTCTCACAGCGTCTCGTCAAACGTTGTTTGCTCGCCGCCAAAGTGAAACTATTCCGTGTGTGCGAGCCTACTGATCGTTGTTTTGTTTGTTCGTCGTAAGTAGCAGAGCCCCTCAGAAGTAATGGAAGAAGGCATCTACTAATCAGCCTAGACCCCGAACGCGAATAATTAATTGTCTGCAAGCACGCACCGCAGCAGACGGCGGCGGCGGCGGCGGCCAGGAACTGGTCGGTAGTTCCGCGGCTTTGATTTCATTGAATATGGGTTCGTCCCGCCCAAGTAGCTTTACGACCCCGTTTAGCAAGTCGTTGAATGGAAGCTGACGCGGAGAGGATCCTCGTCCGGTGAAGATGACACGGACGTTGGTCAACAATTGGTTTTGCGCAAGGTTTATTTCATCGACAATTCAAAAAGAAAATCGCCAATTTGTACATATACCCGCGCGGCCGCGCTTTCGCCGTCCATGACACTAGGTAGGGAATGGAAGGCTTTGAGTCGCCCACGACGGTCGTAACGGCGTAGCGGACCAACAACCCGATGTAGTGAGCCCCCATCTCGTCCTGTTCTCTTGCACGGCCTCCAACCATTGGACGCGCCGACAATCGAAATGAAGCCTTTACAGTTGTAAGAAATGGAGGAACGTGCACAAATAATGCAAATAGGGTATCTCATGCCGCTGGTGTCGTCACCCCCCCAAACTCGTTTCCTCTGCTGTCGAGGCGCGATAATGCCGTGCCCTTCCTCCCCTGAATGCGATGCCGCCATAATTGCATTGCCATAATTGTCGTCTTCAAGGTAGTTGCCAAAACCGTTTTGGAGTAGTGTTTAGCTCAGGTTGCCGACTGGAGTTGTATAATACGTCATGTGGCCCCTCTTCCTTGCTTTCTTTCTTTGTGTCGACCTGTGTTGACCTTCGCAGTGAGGATTCATTTGGTGACTCAATTTCGACTACCGACATCAAGGCCTAGCGAGAGGAAATTAACACCAATATGGACCGACCATTCAGTTGGCCTATATCCTCCCTCCGCGACATTGAGTACTCTGGTCACCATACTAGACATTGGGGGCATACATTTGTCACGAGGAGGCAGGGATGCTACCATTTTCAATGTTCGCTTTGGACCCCAATGTGTTCACAGCAAACTCGCCACTCTACCCACCTCGTATCGGATTTGGGGCATTGGCTTGTGGCCCTTGGACCCTTGCCTGCCAGCTGTCCGTTACGTGTCCGTGGACTGACGACAGCCGCATCGTTTCTGCCACCCGGTGTCGGCCACCCAGAGTGGTAACCAGCCTGCCAGGTACTCGCCGACGGGGTCCTGCACAGGTTGCGGAGTGCGTATGCAGGCGTCGGCGTCGCACCCAATAAGAAGGTACCAGAAGCTGCGATCTGAGAAGCCCGGTCGGAACAAGATCCTTGCGGCAATTCACTCGTCTTATCGCCAGTCGAAGGGGTGGGTAGCGAGCAGGGACCGTGGATGTGATGATCGATGCGTATGCGGCGACTGTGGGTACACGATATATCTAGTACTTGGCTGCGCGTGGTTTGGAATCTGGATGAAATGAGTCAAATGACCCGTCAGCGGCGTGGATGGAGCGTGCAAAATGCAAAGTCTAAGTTATGAAGCGAGTCTGCGCCCGCTTTCGATCACGCCCACGGAAAGTATGGGTGTCCGGCAACATCGGCGCACCACATGGCCCGCCCATGTACAAATATTCTCGACCCACCTTGGATTTGAACTAATTACACACCCACCAACGCGACTAGTGCGACTATTCGCTTCTCCGCAAGTCCACACCGTCAGAACCACATATTCGGTCAGTTGTTAAGAGACCAACCCCTCTTGTTATTATATCTCAGTGGGAGTGTATGACGCATCACGCGTCACGCTTATCACGGGGGTACAGCCAAACACCCATGAAAACGCATCGTCGAACCTTCGTACCTTTAGCACAAATAGATGCACCGAGAACTTTGAATTCTCGAGTGGGATGAACTCAAGTACCCATCCGGGGCCGCAGAATGATAGTCGTCCTCAGGGTGAACGGCTGCCGCACCCAGGACACTCGATACAGCATGGGGGCCGTGTGCTGCAGTGGTAGCGACAGGTCATTGGTGGCGGAAATTGACGTCGTGGCAGGTCACAATCGTCCTGTCCACCCCTGTGAGACTGCGCAGATTATGCCTACCTACCAACCAGTGGTGTGGACGCGCAGTTGAGTTGTGCCCTCGCGCTCTCTGACGCCTATTCGAGGGAACGCAGGAACGGCGGAGTCGGAAGTCCCGACTGAACATGAGTCCGCAGCTCCAAAACGGACGCCATGGGAAAACGCAGAGCGTATTGCCCACGAGACAGCTTCCGGCCACCTGCGGGGCCCATGAGGACCACGTTTCCTCTTTGAACGGTTTTGAGCTTCCGAATTCGCCATACCTCTCCCCAGATCCTTTGGGCGTCCTCTAAATACCAACCTAGCCCGAGGGACAGCCCTCAACTATCACGGAATATACCGAGGGGCACATATCGAAATAGCCTTCGAGGGAGGGAACGTGGTGTGGAGAACGACCAATTGCGTTGGTTGGGGTGGTTCCAAGCACAAGAGGTAAGAATAATCACACCGAGAGGTACGGTTTATTCGGACAACAGTACAGTCACCCTGACTAGCATGGTAGTGGGCGGTCGAGGCAGAGACGTCATGTATTTGTGTACGTGCTTCCATGTACAGGTCCTTGATCCATGTGCTTCTTCATTCCAGACCATGGTCTAATCGACCTCGTTATTGCGGTATTATCCGCAGGGGTGGTGTAAGCATGCGCAGTTGCTATAGGATTAAACCCAGGAACAAAAACTTGTGAAACTTGTCAACGACCATCTAACCGAAATCCACGTCCCTCGCAGCAGCTCCCATGCTACGCCAAGGATTTTCGATGATCACCACAGGACCATCACCGAGTCAAAGCTTCCAAGCAGTGCACGAACTGATCAACGACGAGTAGAGCTTATGTATAATATGTTTAGTCGAAGCTCATTCGGTCTAGTGCGTTGATTCTCCACCTCGTTTAGAACACTTGCAACCTGGGAGCGGAGCGGTGCTATGTCTGGCGAGCGGCGAGTGATATCAACGAGGTTTGCCAACCTTTGATTTGATGGATGAAAAGAAGCCAGTGATGGGGGAGCATGGTCGGGAAATGTTATTGAACACAGGAGGATAGCTGCGAGTAGAATGGCCCCGTCATGACGAGAGACGGAGTTTGAGCTCTGATATAGATACATCTGAGACACGATCCACATTGCACGCATATCACATCAGGGACTGGGACTCAATGTCAATCAAGGCGAATTCTGGAAGCCCATACTCTCGTCATTATCATTGTTTTCATTGAGGCAGGTGGTTCAAGCGGTACTCCGGAGATGCTGAGTGTGGTGAGCGCCAGGGGGCCATGGATGCAGTATATGTTATCAAAGTATTAAATTCGTTTGTCTGCCGTACAACAAAACTTGAACAGGAAACTCAGCGATAAACAGAGCATGTTCTCACAGGACCGCAGGATGATCCACCCTGATGAGGTAACCCTGTTGCGCTTTGAGCAGCATGTGGTGACTTGTCGACTTTTGTAAAGAATGCGGTGAGGTCGACGGGGAGGCGATATCGCTGTCAAACCCAAAGCCCAGGTCCTGATCAAATATCGCTACAGTAATCCATGGTTGATCTCCACGAAAAAAAGGTAAGACGGACGGAAGCCCATGTTGCGATGCTAGCTGAAAATATCCTGACCCAAAGCTATGTTGACTTGAACGGTCGTCGCGGGATGTTGACAAATCACCGGGCAGGAGAGGTGATCTGAATTCGGTGCAACGAGTTTCATCATGGCGAGCGCTGCGCAATGTCGGTGCATGTGACCATGTGCTGATATGCGACTATCGGCGGTGCTTGCTTCGAAACAAGATAACGGGCAGGGATGCAGTATTGCGAGGGTTTTCACGCGCGCTATTGAGGAGTCACTATTGATAATTGGCAGCGTTCGTTACAGTGATGTTTACTGGTTTGAGTTTGTCAACGACTCGCTAGAACTTCTTGGAACACAGCAAGTCCATGATAGCTCACAAGGGGAAGAAACCTACAAACGGAAAAGGCTCAGGAAGAGCGCACCTTCGCCGCCACGAAGACCAATGTGCCGACTTCCTCTTCGCCCTTTAGATCACGGGGCCAAGTAGACTATATAGAGGTTGCAGACTGGTAGGCCTCAAAGAGCCCCGACCAAAGAACGAATTCCAAGTATGGCAATTGTGCGAAGTTGATGGAGGTTGACGGGGAAGGAATCAATTGAGGTCACACAGCATCGAAAGAGGCACGAGGCTGTCCGATTCGTAACGGGTGATATATTCAGAGTCAGTACTTGACAAACAGCACGGCAGAGCGGCAGGAGGGGGGATAGGCCTCGGAATGGCAACAGGAAACACAGCAGCTCAAGGGGGTGAGTTACGATCGCGGGTGCGAGGGGAAAGCACAGGGCCTTCATCGGGTACAGGAGGACTGCATGTAGAGGAAGTAGAAGCCCTGATTACATTGCCCCACGCGTTCTTGTGGCACAGGAGGTGCTTCAAAGGAAGCGGACGATCAAACTCAAGGTCCGTGCAGCGGAGTCGCGACAGCCATGATAGTCGGGTGAAATGCAAGACCTGAATGGCACAGGAGTGAAAATTACTGGCTCAGTTAGTGTTCAGCTGCTACAATTATGGACCTGGGGCGAGGGCAAGGCAAGCGTGGGATGGAACGGCTGAGAACGGCAGGAATGAAACAGCGAAGAGGTGTTCGGCGCCACGGGTCGGGCTTTGGGGGTAATTTGACCACAGCAAGGCAATTGAAATTATGAGGGGCGGGTCAAGGGAGATGACACCGCAGTTCCGCGTGTCCGCGTCCTTTTGCATTTCACGACTTACCAAGACAAGCAAGTCAGCCCAGTCAAGCGAACTACACGTTGCATCGAGCAGGGGCATCGCGTGACCCAAGTCAAGGCTGATATGCACCGACCGAAGGATCGCATGAGCGGAGCATGTGGATGGAAAGGAGTGCCCAGCGACACAAGGCTACCGCGTCGTGACGTCCGTGACTGTGACGGAGAGTGCTGTGCGTGGGAGTGAACGTAATATTGGACACGCTGTTATGTCACATATTGTATGTATGTATTGGTACATGTTTGGGCGTGCGATAAGAAGGCTGGGACCTGGTTACATCGGAGATCTGACTGGCACCGGAAGAATCTTGTTTTGGCGGCATGTTCCGAGGGACCCGAGATAATGGTACGGCTAGAAAGAAAGAGTAGCCGAAATCTGGGAAGAAGATGTACTAGACCAAATAGGGTATTCCTCGATATGGTGACCACGGAGTTCTTCTTATAATTCAGGCCTGTTATTTCGGTGATTCTTTCAATCCACGCTGCTGCGTTCAACGCTGCAATCCTTCTGCAGAGCCGCTGTCTATCGTCGTCTCTTTCTGTCAAATATTCTTCCAGTTCGTCGACATGGACTTTGAAACATACCCCTCCTACGCTGACCTGTCCCCCGCATCGTTCTCCGACTCTTCCTCCACTCCAAGGACCCCTTCGCCACGCTCAGCAGACCTCATACCATCCATCAACCTGAAAAACCCGATCGAATCTCTTCCCCAAATCTTCCAGGAATCAGAATCGTACCTCCACTCCGAGCCGCAAATGATCCAAAACGAAGCATGGCCATCCCCCGCTCACTACAGCTACGCTCATCCCCGTGGCTCACTTCTCCAAGAGCTCTATGAGCCCGACGTGTCAGAGCAGTATCAGAACGACGTCGACATTGATGATCACGCCCACTACACCGAATGGCAGCAGCAGCAACAACAACAAAATCAAATGCGCACATTCATGCATGACCACACCACGGTCCGCCGTGCTACTTACCCCTACGTCAGACACGACCTTCCCCACCAACCCCCTCACACCCAATTTTGGGATCAATATCAGCCCATGTTCACCGACTCCTTCCCCATATCTCCGGTTCCGTCCGAGCACCATCTTTCTCATGACCCTCAGGCCATCAAGCTCGAGGACACCCCTCACATCGTTCCCTCCCAACTGGGCTTCTCTGCCCACCAGCTTCAGCCCCCCCACCACCCTTCTTTCATCACTTCGGCTGTTGGTGGTGTTGTTCCCATCCAGCACACGGATGATGCTGCCAGCAAGGAGACTCAGTATCTGCGTCGTCGATGTTTCAATTGCCGCACAACGGAGCCGCCCTCCTGGCGTCGTTCCACACTCAATCCTGGAAAAATCGTCTGCAACAAGTGTGGTTTGTACGAGCGCACACATCTGCGACCTCGTCCATTGCGCTTCGATGAACTCCGTGCAGGTGGAAAAACACGCAAGGCTGGTGGCTCGCAGGGAGAGAAGAAGGCGGCCAAGGCGGCCCCTGTCATTGGCTCACCTCAGGTCAAGAAAGAACCCAGAGAATTTGGTCTTGTTCGTCGTGGCTCTGTTTCGAGCAATACATCCAGTGGAGGTGGTATCAGCGATTGGGATGACAATGGTAAGTTTGCCATATGACCATCTTCAGTTTGATTCTTACACTGTTTATAGTCTCCGTTTATTCATCTCAGCCTGCTACTCCTGGATCTACTTCTGGACAATCGTCGTCTTTCTCGTCTCCGGCGGTAGTTACGTTCCCCATACCACGTAGCTCTCAAAGTCCGCCTGTCGACTGTGGCGGCCAGGCTCCGATTCGCCTCCCTAACGCGCCACTTACGGACATCGCTTCACTTCAGCAGTCGCCCAGGAAATCTGCCACCACACCCAACTACTATCCCCAGCCTGCAATGTATCAAGGTCAGCAGGATAATTTCCGACGGGGATCACTTCCTGGACAACGCAGCGTGCAATTTGCCTCGCCACCGATGCCGTCACATTCCCCTGCACCTGTGCTGGGTCTTCCGGCGGACGCGTCTTTGCAGGCGTCTCCTCTGTTGCATGGATCGCCTCAGTTGGCCCCTTGCCCCTCTCTCGCCTCTGAGACTGCTTCATGATTGTCGATACGGCGATGCTCGTGGCGTGTATCTTGGGCTATTTATCCACCGTCGACATCGCGTTCGAGCTATTCCTTGTTATCCAACTTTCAACTCTCTTTCATTCACGCGGGTCAAGACTTATTTATTGTTTTCCTGACTCTCGCAAAACGACAACGACAAAAGCGTGGCATGGGCAAAAGTCTCCATATTTATCGCGCAAGTGCTCCTCCGCTGCGTTCGACTTGTATCTTATACTCATCGCACCCGCCAACCTGTCGACTATGTTCATATTGCACATATACATAAGTCTATAACACGTTACCCCACCCATACCCGCAGACGACGTGGGTCGTTGTTGTGATGATTGATACCCTCCTCACAGATGATGTACAAAACACTGTTGACCCATGAATGAAGGACTGTACTAGTACGATGCCGGAGTGTTGTTGTCAGTTAGTATACCTTGAATTAGAATTTTTGGAATTTGGAAATCGTTGAAAACTCATCCGAAATATGTCGAGTGCATTCATTCGGATTTGGCGGAGAGTTCTAGTGCGAGCTGAATTTCAACCGCGTGTCTCCATGCAAGGAACAATTTGCGATCTGTTTGCTCATGCTTGCTTCTAAATTGCCAAGGGCCGATGGCACAGGATGTACGTCATCCTTACTACAAACTCAGACCATGGGGTCCCTGTTACCCCTGACACCTGAACTCTACCTTGCAACACGAGGTGCGCCAGAAGCGCTCTCCGTATCTTTGTTTGGGAAACAAAGAGAACCTTGCTCAACTCGAAACCTTGCTGGCAGATTCTTGCGACGAGGAAGGGCAGATGGCCTTGCCACCTGCAGCGCACCCGTTACAAATCCGAGTCGATATTTTTTGATGTCCCATGCATGACACGACCCCGTGGACGCCGACAATTCGGCAGATCCATTACGGCCCAGCCGAGAGTTTGCGCTGCGTCGTGGCGTCCGACTTGAAAGTCAGCTGGCTGCATATAAACCTTGTCCTGAGTCCAGGGAACGTTATGTTTACTAAGTTGTGAACGATCATACGTACAAGGAAGGTGGAACTTCTCTGCTCCAACGTTGTCAGGAATGATCAGTGCGTCGAGTTAGTTTCCCTTGGACCCTTGTTTTAGCCTCTTCGGGGTCGGGGCGCAGTCCTTTCGGAGAGTTCATTATGGTATGACTCCGATTTGGCACATGACCACTGGCACCAGACATGATCAGCTTGTTTCACTTGTGCTTCTAGAGATTAGTCTTTACACCGAGAGCCCACTCTCTGGCGACGCCTATCACAAAGTCAAGAAGATGGGGGGAACGCAGAGTCAAGACGTACGCCGTAGCGCCACACAGTGGGCGCAATGAAAACATAGATGGGCGTTATTACCCAGTGGGGGTACTCAGGGTTGACTCCGCCGGCCATGCATATGTATTGCAGGGTGATGCACTGGCAGCTGCAAATGAAAGAATGAAGGTGTGGCGTCAGTTCCCCTTATCCGTAGCCTCCTGTATCCCAAAGTTACTGCACCTACATCCTACCATTAGCTCGCCGCAAACCGGATGCACGGCGAAAAAAAAAAGTTAGTCAAGTCCGGTCGGCTAACCTCGACGACGTGGCATGCCAGTGGATCCGACTTGAACTATTAGTATACGGTCATTATTGACTGTCAGCATCGCTTCGCACTCTGTAAGCATTTATTGATAAAGTTGACGACTGGAGCGGCCAAGTGTTGAGTAGGATATACGGCATGAAACCGTACCTCGGGTGGGCTCGTCAGAGGTCCTCGACGCATCCTCGGACGCGCCGACCCCGATTTAATCGTGCATGGCCAGCGTCCTACCCAATCGGCCCCCGCGGTTTCACCGTGCGCGTGACTATCCATTCAATCGACGGTTCTGGGGCTTAGTCGTGGCTAGGGCGGTCGTGTCATGCAGTCATCGCGTTACATTGATAGCAAAACACAGAGTACTCCACGGGAACGAGTTATGAGAACGATGCCTGCGTAACGACAAAGGGGGGACTACTTAGACTATGTGCGGCATTGTGGCAATGTTCATACAACGCCAGGGCTCGTGCAGGGTTCGTGGGATGAAGCTTGCGCAACCTGCGATGGGGGATGCTGTGCTGCCATACTCTACTTGCAGTACTGGGCCATGTTTACACTTTGCACGGCCACAGCCATGCGATGACGACGCTCAACGTTATGCTCCATGACAGCGGGTCGCAGCCAGTAAGGTGTCAGAATTCACTTACATCATGAAAATCGAAGTGTACTGACGTTTCCTTGTCAGTCAGAGCATGCCACAGAGCTGATCGATGTGTACGACGTGTGGCACGACCTGTCACTATGGGTGGAGTTGACAACCCAACATGTCTCTGCCGACATTATCCTGTTATGGTGGAGAGTATGCAATCGATACTCGGGACTCACCATTAGCTCTAGCTCTGACAAGGAGCTCGTCTACATCTAGGTCAGGCAAGTTCGGAGGATATCGATGACATGAGCATTGCGCGGCCTCTGCTACCTCGAGAAGATGCCCATTCAATTCACGGCGATAGCGAACTCGCGACGGTCGTCCGTTCGGTAAGCGCCATGTAGTGCTGTCGCCTGAAGACAACGTTCTGTCACTGTATGACTCAGTTGCGCTGGGGCCCAGACAGGCTCACCACAGATCCCTCTCGGGCTCTTGAGTCCAAGGTAATCGTTGGCCAATAGCCAAATGCCAGCGTTTCGTCCCAGACATGCCAAAAAAATACTGACTAAGTCCAACTGCTGCAATGTCAAGATCGTTAGTCATGTCCACCTGACACCCGGAAAACTGCCAATGCTTCCCCTTTGCGCCTTCTTCCTGCGCCCCTTTACTTCAAACACTGGACTCCGATACCTCCAGCCTTCCCCGCGTCCGTGGTTCACTATTTTTTGAATGTTGTTGCGAAATTCCAGGCCAAACCACCAAAAGAAATCGAAAATCGAAAAACAACACTAGCAAAGGTGAAATCTAGGAAAAGGATGGCGTAATGCCTCTCTCTGTCACTCGCCATGTGGCACTAAATTTAATACAGTCTGTTGCCGGGCACGCCACACGTTCGTGTTGATACCGTCGAGTCTCCTCAGCTTCAGCTGATTGATGACTTGACATCTTGTCTGTCTACCACTCGGGGCCGCGTGACATCTGTGTGCCACTGACAGGGACGTCCACATTTCAGGCAAGAATAGGAAAGAGTGTCCTCACGTTAATTCCGCAAGTTCCAGGGGTTTCTCATTGCCTTCGACATCGTAGACTCACCGCGGTGGCAGTGTCAACGCGCTACCGGTCCATGTTCCCCCGTCTCAGGAGTGTCTCAGAATATGACCAACATGTAACTCACACCCTGGATAATAGAAGTGTCGATAATCGCTTCCGCACTCCGACTTTACGAAACCCAAGCTCCAGAGAACTTGGGAATGACGCCTGACGTGGAAACATCACATCGCTGGAACGGGTCCATCATTATGTGTTTCCACTGCTGGCAGCTGGAACCGTACTGCTCAAGAACCATGTGTGGTAATGTGTAGAGATTACGGACGTTGGCTCATGGTGGGCCATGGCTGCCTTATCTGATAAAACTCTCAGCGGATGGATGTCGGAACGTGATTGGAGCCACAGTTCACGGGACATGTGGGACTTCTATTCGACAAGGACAGCCAAGAGGGAAGCCAGGAGGGCCAGCTCAGAGCCAGGCCAAGCTCGTCGTCGGTTGGTGTCTTGTCAGCTATCCCCCCAAAGGCTACTCTGGACGTCCAGCGAGCAATCGGAAGGTCTTGGTTTGGTGCAGGAACGACGCTCCAAATGTGCCGTAAGAAGTAGACACATGCTATGGATTGAAATTGTTATGCCGCGATCGTCGCCCAAATTTCAACTTTGTTTGACCAATCCATGAAACCTATTCGTAAGTATTGGTTCGCACAGTCCATTGAGGACCGAAGATGCGAAGACGTAACAGGAGCGAGAGCGGGGGAAAAGTTGCACCTTGGATTGTCTGCCAGTGGCTTCTTTGTGCCTTGAGCGAAAACAGGCAAATGACAAAAACTGTATGGCGAAAGGGTCAACTAGCCCTCGTACCAGTCACCCTCGAGTACTTGACTCAAAGATCTCGGGTCGGCCTTCATTTGTTCAAACAAAGACTTATTGAGTCAGGTAAGTGTACCCCCAAAGCGAAGCGGGTGCTATGGATACCGCAGGGTAGAGACCTCCACTTATTGGTTCCACTCACAATTGGTGACACGGCATGCTGGGCTGGAAGCTTGTAAGAGATCTAGAGTGAGTCAGAATCGAGGTTTTGAAAAGTAGTATTTCAGATGCAGGTGACGATTCCCGACTCATCTTTGCAGACAACAATCTGATCAAGTTGAGCGACCACGTACCGGGACACGGGACGATGATTACTCTGGTCTGCTATAATGCGGGATGTGGGATTATGGCATTATGATCCCACAGACGCGTCGAAAGCGAGGGAAGGGCCGTCATGGAATCATCCAGGATATGATACTGTAGTGGTCCTCACTGGCAGGAGGTGCTTGAGTCACAACGTCACGCTGCGTGACAATAACTTGAGACAGTGAAGTTTGATCCTGAACTACTACGACACTGTCGGAACATGGCCAAGGGATCGCAGCTGTCCCAGCTCAAGTCAGCGCTTTCGCAGGCAGGGATCAACAGACAAAATGGCAGGAAGAAGAAATCACGTCCTTCGGTTGAACACGATAAAGTCAAGAAAGCTGCCAAACTACGCGAGATCCAACAGAAGTTGAACCCATTTGATGTCAAGGTCACAAAGCTGAAACACGATGTCGGTGGGAGGAAGATCAAGGGCGCATCGGGGAGACCAGCGCAGAGCAAGCAGGCTGGCATGCAGCAAGTAGAATGTTTGTCGTACTTCTAAAGTCTCTGCTCACACTTGGTATGTAGCGCGAGAAGACCCTCCTGAAGGAGCTCGAAGACAGGGGGCGAGTTGGCGGGGTTGTCGATCGACGATTCGGTGAAAATGATCCTTCCTTGTCACTCGAGGAGCGCATGCTGGAGCGGTTCACCAAGGAAAGGCAACGCGCATCCAAAACTTCCGCGTTCAACTTAGACGAGGGGGAAGAGTTGACGCATTATGGCCAGAGTTTGTCCATGCTCGATGACTTTGATGATATAGGGCTTCTAATGGACGAAGACGAAGAAGGGGAGGGTGAGTAATTTTCGGGACTTGACGGACACTTTTTATCTCTTTCCAAGGTCAACTAGATCCCGACACTGTGAAAAGAGCTCACTTCGGTGGGTTCGACGACGACGACGCAGACGAAAAAGAGGATGATGTATGTTCATTTCGGTGGTAAGTATCGACAAGATTAAGTGACAAGCCCTTCTAGCCTGCTCGAAAGAAAACTAAAGCCGAAGTCATGGCCGAGGTAATCGCCAAAAGCAAAGAGCACAAGGTGATCCTATACTTGGTCCGAGTAAACTTGTTAACGAAACATTATTCGAGGTAGATGCGTCGTCAATCGGAGAAAGAACAGGAGGAAAACATGCGACATCAACTTGATCATGACTTTGATTCCCTCAGGACGTTGCTTTATGCGTCAGACCCGTCGGTCACCGGTGGCAATTTCACTCAACCCGGCGGCGTTCCGAACACTCTTACACTAAAACCGGCCGACGACGACGATACCATGGACTACGATAAGCAGGTCCGCGAGCTCGCGTTTGACAAGCGAGCAAAACCGAAGGACAGGACGAAGACGGAAGAAGAGCTGGCAGTGGAGCAGAAGGAGGCCCTTGAAAAGGCTGAGAGGCAACGGAGGCTAAGAATGCTAGGTCAGGGCACAGGCGAGAGTGACGACGAAGTCACAGGCGGGCGAAAACGGAAACGGGCTCGTGGGGGTGACGACCTCGACGATGACTTTATGGAGGACGAGCCCCTTGGCGGACTTGGCCCAGGGCTAGGTGCAGAGGTTGATAGTGAGGCATCCTTTGAGAATAATGGAGAGGGCTCGGGCAGTAGCCATAGTGACGAAGGAGAAAGCGAAGAAGGCGGTGAGGACGATATCATGGGAGACGACGGGTCAAGCAACGGTGAAGCGTCTGATGAGGAGGAGGGCGAGTTTACCGAAATAACGACAGAGCGCAAGACTGTGCGGCCGTCCAAAGTTTCGGAACCTCCACAAGAGCTCCCATATACATTCCCCACGCCTGAGACCCATGACGAATTCCTCGAGATTATAAAAGATATCCGCGACGACGATGTGCCTACAGTAGTCCAGAGGATCCGAACTCTTTATCACAAAAGTCTCGCTCCTGAGAACAACTTCAAATTGCAGGTGCGATATCTCCGTAAAGATCCAGTTTCCAGTCTAAGGTTGAAAGTAGGACCTGATGCGTGTCCTCATTGACCACATCATCTACATAACCTCACCGCCTACACCACGGATGCCGTTGCTGTCGGCCCTCGTTCCCCATCTGTTCTCACTCAGTCGATCGTACCCTATCGAATCCGCAGAGTACTTCGCGGAGAAGTTATCTCTCATGCACAAAAACCTAAAACGCGGTCTAGCGACCGGTGCATTAAAACCTAGTTCGAGGACGTGGCCAGGCTTTTCCGAGCTCACCTTCCTGCGGGTGATAGGTATTATTTGGCCGACCAGTGATATGCACCATCCGGTCATTTCACCCGCGCGGTTGCTGATGGGGTCGTACCTCGGGTTGTGTCGTGTAAGGTCTTTCGCAGACGCCACCAGTGGACTGTTCCTCTCTTCTCTTCTCCTGCAATACGAATCGTTGTCCAAACGCTTCGTTCCGGAGGCGGTAAATTTCACGGTAAACGCCACGCTGCATCTCGCACCGCACGTCTTCACCAACACAACTTCCTTACCTGGCACATTCCCTTGTCCAGACTTCCGATCAGAGCTTTGTGGACCTTTGGCAATCAATAAACGGGCAGCCAAGGACCTCGTCTTTTGTAAACCTGATCTACACCAGCTGATGTCAACGCAACCGACCGAGCAATCCAAAATTGACGCGCTTGGTTTGGCTCTTGATCTGATCGATCGCTTTGCTGAAATGTACAAAGCACTGGATGGCTTCATCGAGCTCTATGAGCCAATCCTTGTTGTAATGTCGGGCCTGGAATGTGGCGAGTTGTCAGAAAGTGTTCAGGTATGTCCGCTGCTCGGTCAATAGTTTTGCATGTATTCATCTTTTGCAGTCACGTGTGGCGTCGTTGCAGGACAAAATGGGACGTCTACTAAGATTTGCGCGACAGTCCCGTAAACCGCTTCTCCTTCAAGCACATAAACCGATACCTATTCCGACCTACATTCCCAAATTCGAATCCAGCTCATCATCGTATCTCCGCAGACAAGACCCAGATCAGGACCGAAACGAGGCCTCAAAGCTGCGTTATCAGCTCAAGCAGGAACGGAAGGGTGCCATTCGCGAACTTCGCAAGGACGCGAAATTCCTTGCGGCTGCGGAGCACAAGAAACAGGCGGAGAAGGATCGTGCTTACAAGGACCGCATGAACAAGGCGTTCAACTCTTTGGAGGGAGAGAGGGCAGAACAGAAGGTGATGGAGAGGGACAAAGCGAAGGAGAAGCGGCGTGGTGGTCGCAAGTAGTTACTACTACACGATATGGACCACTGGTTACTTTGTTAACAGTCTTAAGTTTGGCAAAGCCTTACAAAAACCAAGATAACTTGGGTAAACAATGAGTCCAAGGCGCGCGAGACCGTTCATCACGGTTTGGTCGGAGCTCGTCGTCGTGCCTCAAACCTCAACTGTCGACTTCGCACTCATGAGCGACCCACCGTCCAGCGGTCTCGTTCCACCAACCTTCCAGACTCCTCACGGCAAGGCCGCGGTGTCTCCCAAGCAGTTCCTGGAGTTTTTATACTCATTGATAACACAGTCCCTTGGGGATGATGTCAACGCGATTCACGACAAAGCCTCTTGGGTACTCATGATATCAGGACTCTCTGAACAGGTCTACGGGTACTTTCCCTACTTCACGCCGGCTACGCGAGGAACGAGTAATGAACGTATTACCCTCACCCATGTCTCTCTGGAGGTCCTAGACCAGGCTTCGCACAAGATCAAGTCTGTCTATCATGGCGAAGAAGATCTCGTGAAGAAACTTTTTGTGAGACTTCTAGGTCTCTGCGTATCCGCAGAATCCTGGCTCGAAGCTGGTGACGATAGCTTGCCTGATCATTCAGATCCGAGTACGATTTACTCAAAAGCCACCAACATTCTTGTCTACATGCTGTGTCAGTTACTCAGCTCCCCTTTTCGGAATGAAATCTCGGCGACGACGCAGAGGGTATTGGCTCATGGACTTCTGTGGGAAAGCCTCGACCTGGTGCACGGTACGCTAAGTCACTACTCTGGTAGCCAATCTTTTGCTCACCTTTGCAGATATCCTTAGCGGACCACAGGATCCATTCCCCTTGGATGTTCAGTTCTTTTCGGTACCACGGTTGAGGACAGCGGCCACTCACGGAGCAGATACCCCCGTATGATGATTCGAGCTCAATTTTTCATATACACTGACACAAAGTAGATCCCGCCCGGTAGCTCGCACATTATCAGACTACCTGACGCGTCGTTTCTCCCAATCTTCTGCAGCATCGTCGTCGATATCGCCATCAGGACATTGCAACAGTCGGATGAATCTCGCTGCTTCACCCTGGACGTTCTGCGGCGTACAGCGCAAACCATTCACTCGACCTTCGACTATTGCCTAAGCTGCCCAATACCAGAAACGGTTCGGTCACGGTGCTTTCTTCGTATACTTCAGGCTGCACATGTTGCTCTTCCGACAAGTACAAGCTTCCAGGGTATGCTTGGCGACATGTTCCCTCGCTTTTTGGTTTGGCAACTTGAACAAGGTCCCAATACCTCATCTCAGCGCACTGTGAAGGCACTTGCCTCCTTTTTTTTGAACGAAGGAGACAGCTGTATGAGATTGACAACGTCTCACGCAACTGCTATCCTTGGTATCTTGACAAAGGAGGATTGGGAGGGAGCTGGTACTGAGCTCAGAGTTAGTGGGTTTTGAACATCTCGTGGGATCAACCTAATGGTTCATACAAGGTTCTCGCGTCATCATTTTTGCATAGGCACCTAGCTGAATTGGATAACTCGACACTCCGAGCTGCCAAGATTTTCTTTGAAGGTAACATGCTGTATGATAATTGGCCGACGCTTGTCAGAGATATCGACGTGTTGAAAGTCGGTAATCAAGGCCATCGTGATCTGACTGCGCGTTCGGTCCAATGGCGCGTTGAAGCTACGCGCGAGCTCCAAGCGGTTGTTGATTCACAGGAGATTGGTTGGGTGAATGACGAAGACTTGTCCGACGTGCTGTTGGCAAGACGCGGCCTGGATGCTTTAAGAGGAACCTTTCTCAGGTAGTTGATCTCTCCTGGCTTTATACCAATGTCTGACGCCAGCTTAAGGTCACTGGAACCCGCACCAGCAGCTGTAAGGGTTGCAACGGCCAACTATATCTCCATCATTACTCAGCTGCCTACTTGTTTCGGCGAGGAATCTGCGGGCGTCCCTTCAGTTCAATCTGTGCTCCCATTGTTCACCGAGCTTCTCATTGGGCCTGTCGAACAAGTGACACCCCTAGTTCGCTCAAGCACTTACAAAGCTCTATCGACTGTCATCAAACATCACGCTGTCGATCTGGTCGCCAACAACATTAATTTTGTTTTAGAATTCATCCAACGCGGCTTATCGGATAGAAATAGGTCCTCGAGGCTCTTAGCTGGGTACGTGCTTAAAGGGCCCAGTTCCCGAAAAATTACTCATTCTTCTAAAGTCAGGCTTTCGTACAACTCGTCAAGGCAGGTGCAAAAGACCAAGAAGAGGGCTGGAGGAAAATAGAACCCTTGTTCTTCCACCTCGTCCGCTTGCTTCATGCAGGGACTAGGAATTCAATTAAGGAAACGACTTTAATCACGCTCGGGTTGATTGGAAGGTGAATCATACTTACCTGAGCCACTCAGTCGGTGTGTTGACCCTCCTCAAGCGAGGTCCAATCAGAAGCTCTCGGAGAAGTTATTTTTGGTCTGATATCGCAGCTCGGAGAACATAATCCGGTGTTAAAGAGTGTTGCATTAGGCCAAGTCAGTATCTATGGAACGTTTTGAAACCATGCTCACAGTAATTTCAGTTGAGCGAGTTGACAAAACGATATAACAAAGGGCCGTACGCACTTCTGTTGCCCTACCTTCACAAGATTGCGCCGTTCATCGTATCTCGGAAGTGCACAAACCCGGATTTGTTTGCAGAGACTTGTCGGTTTGTGTCTGTATATCCAACCGACTTCTTGGCAGTCACTCTCTCCAAAACTCTCCCGCCTCTTTTTGCCGACCGCGAGGCTAGGGTACTCGAGGATATATCTGGTGAATTGGGCAAGAAGTCGTCGATCCTATTCTTTAACCAAGCCCCCCGGATCCTCGCGCACATACTTCAGCTTCAAGGACCCGGACAGACGAACCAGGCATTGGACTTTATACTGAAAGTAGTCGTGGCGGAGGCCAACGAAGACTCTGAGAATTCCACCATTGACATCGCGGCAATTGTCAAAAGCTGTCTCCTCCCCCTTCTGGCAGAACTGGTGGTTATGTTAGGGGATGATGGTGTCGACCAAGCATCGTCGGTAAGATCAATTTGCTGTCGCACTTGGAGCTTTTATAGACGTCATCTCTGGTAGGCGACCAGTGCACTGAAAAAAGTGGCTCGTCTTTTATCCACCACCCAAGGGAATCAATACGTGCCCAACCTTGATCTGGCTGCCTTATTGAAGACGCATATGCTTGGCATCGTATCGAACATGAGCGAGATGTTGCAAGACATTCAAGGCAAGAAGAGCATACCGGCCAAAAGGCAGATTTTGCGGGGTCTAGGAGCATTAATCACACATGTTGGCGACGCGATCAACAACATTGCTCCGCAGGTAAGTTGGTCGTTTCCTCCTTTGGAATGACTTTGAACCTTCGACAGGTCATGGCGACGTTACAAACGATGTCTCTGATTCCTGAGCTTACTGACGCCACGCTATCAACATGGCATATGTTTTTGGTAACCCTTGCTCATCAGGATGTCGGTCCACACATCGGTGTGACCAGTGCCTCCATCGTGTCGTTATGGCAGTCGTTGTCCCCAGCTGGCCGGGAAAGCGGAAAACAATGCCTCAAGTTCATCGTGTTCGACGTCGGCGACTTATCCGGAGCATATCTCGATGAGGTAGTGGATACGGGGAGCATCCCAGAGCTATTTGACGTTCATCAAGAACTTAATCGGCGTCGAGCTGGCTGGGAGCCTCGAGAGAAGCTGCAAAAGATTTTGGACCGGTTGAACAGCGATAATTACGCTGTGGCCCTCCATTTCCTGGGAGAGCTGAAGAATGTGATGTCGGTAGATCACCCTGACTTCCTCCGCAGTCTGGCTTCTGGAGACGCTTTCGATCCTTTGGTAGGCAAACTACAGTCGTCGCTCCTCCATATTGCATCCCGTGACGGGGATAGGGGCGAGGGGCTGCGGTTGTTAGCCTTTGAATGTATGGGGATCCTGGGGGCCATCGATCCGGATCGCTGTGAAATTGGCTCAAGCGATTCGCGGATGGTTGTGCGGGGCAACTTTTTGGACGAAGCTGAGTCTGTCTTGTTCGCGATGCACCTTATCAAGGATGTCCTTGTTGGTGCTTTTCGCTCCACCAGCGACATCAAATACCAGGGTCTTCTCGCATACAGTATCCAAGAACTTCTGAAGTTCTGTAATTTCACACCAGCTCTTGTGAGTTCGAGAAACACGACTTCGGTTCCAGTCAAAGTGCGCAACAGGTGGAACAGTCTGCCAAAGCACGTCCTCGAGACCGTGACACCGCTTTTGGAAGGTCGATTCCAAAATATGGAAAGAGCCCCTGCCCCACTCGAGCACCCTATCTATCCACGACACAGCACCTACCGAGAGTGGCTTCAATTGTGGACAACATATCTCATATCTAGAGCCTCTGGGGAAACTGCTCGGAGAATCTTCCGTGTTTTGCGGCCAGCTCTGAGGAACAAGGATGTCGGAGTGGCACATCACCTATTGCCTCATCTTGTCCTCAATATCCTCCTGTCGGGCGAACAAGATGATGCACAAGGAATTTTGTCCGAACTCTTAGCTGTACTTGAAGATCAGGTTGACCAAGCCAGCCATTCCACTGCTGACAAGAAATTCCTGAGTGCTCAGGCACGTATTTTTATTCCCACCTCGTTGACGAACAACATGACCGTATTCCTTAGGTCGTCTTCATGCTCTTGGACCACCTCAGCAAATACGTACGCATCCTTCGTCAGGACATCAGCTCCAAGAAGGCCGAGAGCAATAAACGATCTCGGGCCCATCAAGCCTCAGAGGAAATCGAAGAGCGACTTGTCCGCATCGACTCTATGCTGTCCAGTATCAATCACGACTTAATGGCTAAAGCGGCACTCCAATGCAAAGCTTATGCAAGGTCTCTGATGAACTTCGAAAGGCAGATCGTCGTGCTCCAAGAACGGGAGACACCAACCTCGACTAAAGAGCTCACTCCGTACTATGAGCGTCTACACGAAATATACGCACACCTCGATGAGCCCGACGGAATGGAGGGCATCTCCATGCTCGTTCTCTCACCATCCCTAGAGCATCAGATCCGACAACACGAAAGTACAGGACAATGGACTTCGGCTCAAAGTTGTTGGGAAGTCCGGCTCCAGCAATCTCCCGACAACCTGGATTTCCACTTGGGCCTCTTGCGCTGTTTGCGAAACCTCGGTCATTATGGTTTGTATCTGATGCACGCTTTTATATCCACTTTTTAATAAACTCTTTCAGACACTTTGAGGACTCATGTCCAAGGTGTTCTCATTCGGAATCCTGCATGGGAATCCGCACTAGCAGGGTTTCAAGCCGAAAGTGCCTGGATGATGGGTGCATGGGAGGATCTACGTCGAATTGCGGGTAACAACGAGTTAACATCACCATATATCATGAAGGCTCGCGTCCTCTTGGCAATGCGAGCGGGAGATGCCTCAGAAGTCGCAGACGCGTTGTCTAAAGCGCGAGTCGTCTTGGGTGCCCCAATTGCCGCTGCAGGAGCCAAGGGCTATCGGCAATCTCACGACGCCCTGTTGGATCTGCACATGGTCCACGAGTTGCAGATGATCTATGATGCAGTTTCTGCGGACTCTGCCCGCTCCCAAAGTCGTAGGGCTGCGATCAAATCTCTCGGATCTACGCTTGCAGCTCGCTTAGACGCTACTCTTCCCAATTTCCGTGTCCGACAAGCAGTACTTAGCATGCGCCGCACGGCTTTTGCACTGCGGTGAGGCAAATTTCGATCACTTCTCAAATACTCAGGGTTAACCTTGGCCACCCAGGCCTGATACGACGCCGTCGATTACCAAGGAGATTGGTCAATCGTGGCTTGCTAGCGCCAAGATTGCTCGCAAAGCAAAGCAATGGCAAACGGCCTACTCTGCCACCCTCCAGGCGCAACAAAGCAACGCTCGATTCTACTTCATGGAAAGTGCAAAACTTGTGAAGGAAACTGGAGAGCCATTGCGCGCACTGCAGGAACTTGAGAATTCGATGCGCCTCAGTGGAATTACCGAGGATCCAGATACCATAGATCTGACAGCTGAGGATGACAAGGAATTCAAGCGTATGAGGGCCAAAGTGAGTCCTTGTGTCGGTTGGGGGTAGATACGCTGACACCCGTACAGGCTCATATCCTGCTCGCCCGCTGGATGAATGAATCCGATAGGTACGAACCTTCTCGGCTGCTGAAAGCATTTACGACCGCTGCAAGCCAAGGCACGATGTTAGAAAGCGCTTTGTACCACCTAGGAAGATTCCATGACCAGTCCTTCAAGCAATTATCCTCGCCTGACGATGAACGGTACGTGACAGTAGGCTTCCTGCCCATCAAAACTGATTTTGGATTCAGAGGCATCCGCATGAACGCCCATACGGTCAGAAACTATGCCAAGGCCGTGATGCATGGCTCGAAATACGTCTACCAGGCAATCCCACGCATGCTGACGCTTTGGTTGGACTTGGGGGAGAATCCAAAAACAGCTAATCATGCTATTTTCACAAAGATTAATGGTGCAATATCCAGCGCAATCGACAGTGTCCCAGCCTACAAGGCAAGCCCATCTCACCAAGCGCATAATCCACGCTCTTTGACCCTGTTCTAGTGGTTCACGGCGTTCCCTCAAATTGTTTCCAGAGTAGGATACAGCAACTCAAAAGTGTACGCCATTTTGTCGAAGCTCATCAGCAAAGTTATCCGTGAATACCCGCATCAAGCACTGTGGCTTTTTGCCTCTGTTGTGAAGTCTACCAAGTCCAACCGCGAGTCGCGTGGCAGAGCAATTCTGGACGCTCTCAGGGTACGTCTCATCGACACTCCACCATTGCCGTTCGACTGAACGGTGGATATAGAATGACCCTGCGAATGCTCAAACTGAGCTCCCGACACTCATCACACAGTCACATGCTATGACGGACGAATTACTGAGGTTGTGCAATCATCCAATCAACGACGACTGCCGGACACTCAACATGAAACGCGAATTCCCAAAGCTTGCTGCGCTTGGACGATCGAGACTGCTCATTCCCCTTCAAGAGTCTTTGACTGCCAACCTGCCACCCGCATCGTCTACGACCGAAAACTCTACCCATGTGCCTTTTCCAACTTCAGCACCTATGTTTGAGGGTATGTCACTTAAGGACACTGATATTATCGTGCTGACTAGTTTACAGAGTTCTCTGACGAGATCGAAGTTATGCGCTCCCTTGCTAAACCACGCAAAATCACTATACGTGGTTCTAATGGACAGACGTATATGTTCCTCGGGAAACCCAAGGACGATTTACGGAAGGATGCCCGGCTCATGGACTTCAACGCGATCATCAATAAGCTACTCAAGGCAAACTCTGAATCTCGAAGGCGGCAGCTTCGTACGTCTCTCCAGGAATACATTTTTTGTGTTTAGCATTACCTTAGAGCTTTTTAGATGTCCGAACTTATGGCGTGGTCACCCTCAACGAGGAGTGTGGTTTCATACAATGGGTTCCCAACACTATTCCTGTTCGCCCCGTGTTGATGAGGTATTACGAGGCAAGACGAATACGGAGCTGGGTAAGTCACTACCTCTCACAAGGGACGTGCACTCAACGATCGCGTGCGAAGTCTTCCGACTTGGGCGACGTCTTCAGACGGATAAAAGACGCCTCAGATAAGGAGGCAGCAGAACTCTTCATCGCGAAGGTCCTTCCTGTGTAAGTACCGTTTCCCGCTCGCTGGACCGCACTAACCTGTTCCAAGTTTTCCTCCCGTCTTTCATGAGTGGTTTGTCGAGACCTTCCCTGAGCCATCAGCATGGCTTGCAAGTCGCCTGGCATACGGAAGAACAGCAGCAGTGATGTCAATGGTTGGATTTATTCTCGGGTAGGGGTGCGATTTATCATTCCGGGTCTCCCCTGCTGATGACGTCGCAGACTGGGTGACAGGCACTGCGAGAACATCCTTCTGGACACCAACACAGGCGACGTTGTACATGTCGACTTTAATTGTTTGTTCGAGAAGGTAAGTTTTTCCTTGACTCGATACCCTCGAAAAAAAGGTTCAATATCACCAAGGGCAAAACGCTGGAAACACCCGAACGGGTCCCCTTCCGCCTAACACAGAATATGATCGACGGCCTCGGTGTCATTGGAGTAGAAGGCGTCTTCCGCACCGCGTGCGAAGTGACGATGCAATTACTCAGGGACAACAAGGACTCGTTGATGAGCGTGCTGGATGCATTCATCCATGATCCTCTGGTCGAGTGGGAAGACGAGAAACGCAAAATGGTGAGTTGGGCCTCGTTGACGGCCTTGCATAAATTGCTCATCGTAAGCACAGGACCGTGACAGACGGAACGCTGTCAAGTCCTCCACGGACCTGCGCCACTTGGCGAAAAACGCTCTCCGACCCATACAGAGAAAGCTGAGGGGCGTGTACTCGCCGTCCAATATAAAGGCTCGGACTCACAGCGGCGGAGAGGAACGAGAGATATCGACGAGCAATTTGGTCCAGATGTTGATCCAGGAAGCGATAGATGACGCAAACTTGGCAAGTAGTACCTTTGTTTTCCATTCCTCATCGCTGATCTCATTGTTGCAGGCCAAGATGTACCCAGGATGGGCAGCATGGCACTAGAACCTCGAACCATGTAATAGTTTGTACGCAATGTTGTCATGACTGGTCGACCTCGGGGCGTGGATCGGAGTTATCAGTCAACAGTGGTTCCCAAGTTCACGCAGGATGATATCTTATGAACTTGTGGACTCAAACGGGGAAGATAGGGCAGTACGGTATGCGTGATTCAAGGAAAGCAACACACTCGAGTCTAGTATATATCTTCAGTCCTCCTTTTTCATTGGCTTGCTCTGTCATGCAAAGAAAGGCCGTGAGTCGAAACACGCAATTTGCCACGGATGGACACACCATAACAAGGGAGTAAACACCAAACGCAGTGCTGCACATCCCGATCGCGTAGAGGCTGAAATACATGCCTATGGCTCTCGTTAAACAAAAGTGCCCAGCTACCCGTACGATTGAAAGTTTACCAAGATATAATCTTGCTCGGGGTGGCCGCATGTAAATGGGCAGGTGAGAAGACTGCAGAAAGCTCGGTGAATAAACCAGTTTGGAAGGCGAGTGTGTATGTCATACCTGGAAGGCCTTCTGCTGCTCGAGCACGGTGTAGGAGCCTAGTAAAATTCCAAGAAGAGTGAGTCCGTTGTTCGTGTGTGTGAAGCCATAGTACTCTTACGATTAACGAGCGAGTCGAGGAACATGGTCAAGGCGGTCTACGGAACTGTGTTGCGGTCAAACTGTGGAAACCTGAGCGAGTACGGCGGAGTCTAAACGGCTTTTGCCGAGCCTTTCCGACCAACCAAACTCACGATCATGGCAGACCGCGTTCGTGTCAGAGTACGTCGTTCAGTCGAAAAAGACTTTTGGTGCTTTCCCAAAACCCTAGTCGTGTTTCATGATTGCAGGGCGTCACGATACATCGACCGATAATCTATGGGAACACCGCGACGGTGCTCACAGCAGCCGAGAAGGAGTCCGCGCCTGAGGGACATAGTCATCGTTGGACAGTCGCTGTCAGAAGTGCTGCTAGCGCGCCAGAATCTGATGTGGTAGGAGGCGCAGATGATCTCGGTTACTTTATCAAAAGAGTGACCTTCAAGCTCCACGAAACATACGCGAATCCATCCAGAAGTGAGTCTACACGCACACTTCTGTTTTACCCAGTTCCTGAAGAAAATACAGATGTCGATAGACCCCCATTCGAAGTCTCCGAGACGGGGTAAGCCCCGTCCTTGCTAACAAACCGCGCTCATTCGACGCACCTATACAGCTGGGGAGAATTCGAGATTCAAATCCGAGTCAACTTCGTCACTGAATCAGGGGAGAAGGCTATAACGCTCTACCACCACCTCAAGCTGCACCCTTGGAGCGTCACGTTCTCTCCCCCAGGAACCGCTTTTCCAGCAGAACCGGACATTCCGTCTCCAGAGACTGCAGCCAAATTAGGACCCGTTCACTCTTGGCAATACGATGAGATAGTCTTCACGGATCCCTTCCAATCGTTCCTTTCGCTGTTGACAGCACACCCACCCACCCCATTGGCGAAAACTAGCAGAAAACCTGTACCCTTCCATATGGCAAACCCTACAACGTTGGAGGAAACGAAGAAAGGGGGCGTACCGGAATTTACAAGCGAGATGGAAAAGGAAGAGGCTGAGAGACTTGAAGAAGCTCGAGGAAAGATTATCAAAGAACAGGAGAAGTGGAGGGGAATTTTGATCGAACGGGAAAAGGAGTTGGAGAGGTTGCAGAAATTGCTCGCATCCAAGGCGTGAACTTTGCACAGTACGCAGTGTACTGTACTCGATCTTGGTGAGCAGCTATCGCAATTCTTTGCGCCCTCAGGTTGAACTTTCATTGTCAGGAACGATGGATCGAACTGATGCAAGGTGCTACAAAAGGACAGAAATCATAGGCACTGAAGGGGGTGGTCACTCGACTTCCTGCAGACATCAAAACTGTTGTCCCCGTATTAATCTACTGGTCGTTGATCGTGTGTATTTGCACTGAACGTTTGGTTGAAGGCACGAAAAGCCGCTTCATGGTCTGGTATTCTTCGAGACCAAACCAATTTCTGCGTGTTATCCGTTTTTAATTTTCACCCTGGGATATGACTCTGAGCTGCTAAGAGACCTCATAATTTTTGGTTAAACCCTTGAGGCTTAGAAAAAGTACTTCCGGCAAACTCCGACAGGTGTACATCCCTTGACGAGGCTTCGACATACCCACCTGTGTCAGCACCAACCATGCCAGAGTCTTATGTCTCATCAAGGGTCGTCAACAAGTCATACCGCCCTCGTAGCTCCGTGAGTACTCGCATGGGATCCCGTTCGCCCACCCCGCTGAATCCGATCATCATGTCCCATCTCCATCTCCATCACCGCAACAAAACTCATCCCCAGATGATGTCCCCAGGCCTCCTCCGCGCCCGCGCCCCCTTCCGACTCCGCAACGCACTCACAGGTCTCGTGCTCGCAGCTTTCGGAGTCGGCATATGGGCATACTCCATAAGCGCCGTGAAACAGGACGACTTTTCGGACGTGGACGAGGAGGCGAGGGAGATGATAAAGGGGCGGGTTGCGACGGCGGGTGGGATGTCCGCTGGTGAGAGGGAGGATGTGGGTGCGGATGTGGATGGACGAGGAGTGCGGGGTGAGGTATCTACTCCGCGTGAGGACGTGACGTCGCCCGGGCCCCTGGGCCCTTCGTCGTCTTCGTATCCGCCGCCTATACCACCTCGTGGCGTCCTTGTACCCATACTCGACCGCACGTTCCCCCGTCTCCTTGACCCAACGCGGAAAACGTTGGTGTGGGGTGCACCGCCGTTGGATAACCCAGGGCGGATGAGCCTAAAAAGTTCGAATCAAGAGCAACGATGAGCGGCGCTGTTTTTGGTTTTATCGCGGTTCCTCGATTTTCCATCTATCTCTGAGATAGATGAAGTCCTTTGGATCATCATTACAAACAGCAGTATAGCATTGACACAGATATATGCTGATCTGGAACAGATAGCTATGCGACGGCAGTACAGGATATTTGGACAGTGAGGTATCCACGAGGACTGCATATTCCACTTGTGTCGTCTTTATCCAAGACACTTGAAAAACTAATCCAGCTCAGAATAAATGTCCGTGAACAAACAGATGAATAACAAGTTGTGAGTAAACAGGTATTGAACGCGTGTTGAACGCCGTGACGAAGGTGTTAGAGTGGTTGAACACTCGAAGGAAGCCAATGGCCAACTACTGTACAAACAATGCAAACCCATGCACCATCTCTGCACACCCACGCAGGAGGATATCGACGTGTTTGAACCCCACCAGCGAGGGTCTGGAGAGACCATGCAGAAGGCACTCGACCTGGACACAACACACTTCAATCAAATTCCTCGTCATCTAGAGCCCCTCAACTCACCTTGGCACATCACACGATGATTCCCATCTTCACAAGTCCCTCTTTGGCAGCCTCGTTACGCGCGGCTTTCTTCGTCCCGCCTCTCCCTTTGCCGTATACCTCCCCATCCACTTCGACGCGTACAATCCAGATTGGGGTGGTATTGGTGCCCTCGCCAACACCGTCAGCGTACACCCACTCAACTTCGCGCCTCGCTTTCTGGAGTTGTTGGTTGAAAAGTCCAAGATGCCCGGCCGTCATCGAGTTGCCTGATGCATGAGGATGGGGATGCGAAGACCGGCGAGCGAGTGCTGGTGCTGTACGGGTACGCGCAGGCTCAGCGGCCTGGCCATCAGACGTCGATACCGAGGTTCCCGCACCAGAGGGGGACGAAGAACCGGATGAAGCGGGTGATACGCTTGTGGGAGTAGCGAGCGGAGGTGCTGCAAGGGCAGGGAGAAAAGGTAAACCGTGCTGGGCCCTAACGCGGATATAAGCTTCGGTCGTGTAGGGCCTGAAGAGGGCCTTTAGCCATGGTTCAACTACAGCGAGACCTTGTTCGAGATAAAGTCCCCCGATGTAAGACTGGGAGAATGTCGCTCGTCAGCAAAAGGTCACTGAGAGAGAGGGACTGGTGCACACTTGCCTCGAAGGCGTCGGCTGTCGGGTATGTGAGTCAATCATAAAGTCACTAAAAGGTAATAGGACTGACCCTGTATGTTGCTACTTGCCCTTAAAGTGATCTTCTGTGCGGGGTGCAGCTTCAATCGAGCAGGCAGCCCGTATCTACAAGAAATTTCTGCCAGCGTGGCGTTGCCAACTACGAGGGCGCGGATTTTCTACAGCAATGAAATTCCATAGGGAAGTCATCAATAATGACAGCAGAGCGGAAGAAGGAGGTGATAAATCGTAGGACGTACCGTGGAAGGACCGACACGTAGATGAGGGTACATCTCGATGAGGAGACCAGTGACGACAAGACCGAGGACCGAGTCGCCCAAATGTTCAAACCTGCAAAGCAGGTGTTCAGCCTCAACATCGCCACATGAATTATTCCCTAGGTCTTGCGGGCAAAATACTGATTCGGAAGCACAAGGAACTCACCTTTCATTATCTGGACTCGGGTCGTCGGGGTGATCTTCGAAGACGTGGTTCGGGCGAGCATAAAAGCTGCGGTGTGTAATCATTTGTGTTCGGATCTGTTCGTCGTAAATTGGGGGGAGCGGTGGAAAAGGGTGCTCTTCCGTGAAGTTGGGACGGAGGGCGTAAGGCGGATTGGGTGACATTTCGAGTTTCAGGTCGGATAAGAAATGGGAGATGGCGTAGTGGAATGGCGTAGGGGTGCGATCGAGAATGCGTCGAAGCACAAGGGGGGATGGGATGGAAGTTGAACTGGAGTCCAAGCAAGCACGTAAGACAGCAGGGCCCAATTTTTACAAGGAGCGGCAAAAAATCATGATCGAATCAAACAGGGTACTCTCAGACGAAGGATGCATCTGGTGGAGCACGTAATAGCTGTGATTATTGTCAGAACAGGGGTTATAAATAATTAAGACCCCCCACCAAGTGACTTTCGGGGCCACTTTTCGGGTGGCCCGCGATTGAGCATTCCAGAATGTTTACACGACTCCGCGGGGGAGAATAAGACCATTGCAATCCCAGGAGGTCAGCGGAGCCTGTCAGCCGGCGGGTACTCGGAAACGTGGAACTTGCAGATTGTGGCAGCCAGACTGAGTCATTAAACAATATTATTGTCCTGTAGAAAAATAACAAACCCATTATTTAAGGCTGTCACCGATTGCGAGACTCCGATCGAATTAGACGGTTTCAGCGTTCGAATTGAAGGAGCTCGCGGGAGTCTAGAAGAAAGGGGTCGTGATAGCAGGTCAAGTTATTGTCGTCGATGCAGTGGCGTTTGTTTTGCCCTTGCCCTTGTCCCCCTTTCTGTCCATGCGTCGTACTTGCGCGTTCACGCGTGACGGATTCACGGAAGTTGAACTGCGACGTATGTCGAAAATGGACAAGACGACCCGGGAGATCTTTACATGCGGCTGAGGAATAAAAAAAATATTGTTGTTCGAGTGAGTACTATAACCTACTTTAGCCCGCTTGTTCAGCTCCCGAAACAGTCCTAGTACGATTCATAAATGGTGACAACGTTCTGGATGACGCTGCATGGGGAAATTTCGCAACGAAGGCAGTCCCTTCACCACCACCCTGCCACCACCCTCCATCTATGTATTAGTCTGCTCACAAAACGGTCAGTGCCTCGTACTAGTAGACAGTTTTAATTATCAGACTAACCCGCTATGTGCCACCATACTTCGAATTTTCAAAGCTCTAGGTGCAATTCCACACTTCTTGTTAACTTTGGGTATAGCTTAGGAACTTCACTTTTCTGCCATAGCCAACCATGCGCTGCAGATCAGTACTTGGGGCAAGGCCTTCTCAGATCGAAAGGTGCTTAATGCGCAACTAGACAATTGATCTTCAAATTTATAACCAGTACAGTCTGGGTCTGGCGCCCTTCGATGTCCTTTTTGTCGAGGCCTTATGTCCAGGATCTGACTAGTACTCCTCCTATTTGTATATCCGGAAGAAGGGACGCAAGAATGTCAGCGACGCGAATTGTTTCCCCGATTTTGAAAAAAAAAAAATCCTCAATTGGCCTTTCGTGGTAGGATAGCAACTGACAGCAACCACGCGTGGCTGCCAGTGATGTATACTCGGCAGCACATACCAGTCAGCAGTCACAGGAATAGATCGTCACAGAATCTCACAAGTGCCACATCCAGGCCCCGCTTGGCATTTCCTTCCAGTCATGGCAGTACGACGAGGGTAAATGAATGTATTTCCGAGTATCTAGAGTAGCTGTAGTAGTAAGTACTGGGGTGGGTCTCGAGTGGTCAATGCCAACTATAACGAGTCTTTGACTTGTTTGGGGCTTTGCCCCCAATCCCCCTTTATATGCTGCAGGGTGATGGATGCACCACTGCTGGGCACATGTTGCCATGGCTTTGTTCCTTGCCCAGGCAACATGCCACAGCATGGTCCACCCATCACCCTGTTATCCAATTTATTTTCAATTGCTTTCTCTATGCTGCAGGACAATAGATCCACCACTGCTTGGTGCATGTTGCCATGCCCTCCTTCCTCCCCCAGCCAACATGCCCCAGCAAGCTCCACCCTGAACCCTGGAATCCTATTTACTATTTTAATTCCTCTCTCTACACTACACAGGACATGTCCCCATCACCTTGTCATCCCATTTATTATCTCACTCCCTTCATCAGCAAATCAACCTTTTTCAATAGCTGAGCACACAGAGTCACAGCTGCACTACAGTGCATTATGGTTGCCACAGCTGCCTACAGATGATCCAGTAGTGTCCAGCAGCACATCAAAAAATATGTTTCTTGTGTTTTTTCTTTGGATACAGATATTAGATCATTATTTACCAAAGGTGCAGATCATCTACTTATTTATGGTATAAAATGTGTACAGTGGTGACCACTAGGTTGCAGCACCTCTGTGGTAGCTTTCTATGGCCTCTGTGAGCATCTGAACATTTTTTTGATAGGAAACATGTGTGGGAATATACATAAATCTGCATTTTTGAAATTTACCCCTGATTATGTAATCATCCACATTTGAGCTTTCATACTGTGTGACCCACTAAGACCCAACTGAGCTCATTGTTGATCAGTCAAAAAGCACCCAGATGAAAGTTTTGATAGAAACATAGACTTAATTAGCATCAGTCTGCATTTTGCACAAAACCCCATTGATTACACACTCAAGAAAGATGAGTAAATGGAGCATTTGAATAATATACCATTTTGGGGTGAGAATAGTACAACTTGTGACCCTGTGACAACACTACTACATATGGATGGGATTATTAAACTATAACATGCTGTTACTAACACCTCGAACACGGATGGATTGGTCAGGCTAACAAATTGGGAACAAACCCGAAAACACATTGCACCTGGGTTGCTAGAGATTTACCCATAACATATTGAATTTTAAATTTAGACTATTTATTAAAATATGTGGCTACAATAGGTTTGAGATCATATATTCTCAATATGTACTGCATCCTAGCGAAAATCTGACATTGGATATGTCATTCCCACACATACTGACCATATTCAGAATTTGGCATTAAATATGAACAGGCACCAAATTTGAAAAACTAATTTAACTATGAACAAGAGACATATTTGTAATCATGCTCTCTGATTGGCTGAATTCCAAAATTGTTCATCAACAGAGTCAAAATATGTATTAAAATATTATAAAAT
>KN824987.1:0-42296 GCA_000827395.1 Paxillus rubicundulus Ve08.2h10 | reverse complement strand
ATGTCATGTGTGTCCTTGCATGTGCCACATGGCATTGTTTGGATTGCATGCATTTGCAAACTGTGCACCATCTGTGTCGCTACTGCGAATCACATGATGATGGCATAAGAGGTTCTCATGGTGACTGATTCCCACTGTGAGAATGTATGGCAATGGAAAGTGCAGGCAGGTGTGCCAAAAGGCCCCTGTGTGCCCGAGCGACCTGTGGGTCTAACAAGGTGGAGCTTCCCACCCCCCACTCGTATCTACCCAAATTTGCAACCAATCCAGCCTGGGGTAGCCACTCACTTACAGTTGTGGCCCATGACTAGAGTCAAATCCCTAGGTAAGGCATTAGATTGGTAGTTGGTACCCTAAGCATCGGCTGGATGGTCTAGCGGTAGGGGCAGCGGCTGTAAGCCCCCTGATGAGAACTGTCGCGAGTTCAAAACCGCTGCCTCCGCTTTCTTTTCCTGCCCCTTGTCATACTGTACATGTGATCCACCACATGGCCTGGCCCCTATCTTCGGAGAAGGGCGTCTGACAGATGACTAAACAGGTGGACGGCCCAGCATGACCTCTTGTGCACACAGATAAGGTACTGTGGCACCTATGGCACCACAGTACGTACAACATTCATCATCTCTATTAGTGACAAAGTACAGTGAACTCTGGAACTGGAACACCAACTCTGGAATCTCAGAAACCCAGAGATCATGCTCAGTGAAAATTAGTTATGCTAGATCCTGTACCTTAATGTCATGATGGATGTGAATTCATGTTTATTTGTCTGTTGGAATCTGTCCTCATGTGATTGACAATGGCTTGCCATATCTTGACATATCAGATTTACCCTTTCACTTCTTCCTGCAGGCATTGGCATGTTTTGTGCTTCAGGCAATGCTACAGCTGCAATGCATGTAGTATAAAATACACAATGCCAGTGTAAAGTTCCCTCACATTATTTCTTGCTCTCCAAGTCCACCATGGAAGCAGGACCTAGTTCTCATAAAGACTCTACACATTATGTACAATTGTGTCTGTGTCAAGTACAATTCCAGTATCCCTCATGCTGTCTCCTCCACAACATTGTATTGCCATCTTGAAGGAGCCAGTTCACCAGGAGAGTGTGAGTGCATGTGTACAGCTAAAGCCAATGGCTCAAACAATAATCCTTTCAAGCAAGCAATACCCAAGGTTCAGCTGCACATAGATGCAACAACCTCCCTCCCCCACATAAAAGAGACAGGGAGATGGATAGGGCCCAGAGCCCCCCAGAACATCACAAATGGGGCCATCAACAAGATGTGCTTCATGGCATCAACAAGGTATGTACTTTTTCTCTGCCCTAGTATCACGACTCTCACTATGTGCAGCCTGGTACTCCACCTCCAGATTTTCCCCTGACTTCCCTCTGCCAGTCTTACCAGTTCCATTTGACAAAATGCAGTGAACTCCGGAACCGGAACACCAACTCCGCATTTCCGAAATGTTGAAGTTCCTACCCCCGCTCCACTTGGAGTTTTAGCACCCACTCAGAATCCATGTGGAATTCATGTGGACTCTTATCACATCTCATCATCCTTTACTCATCATCACTCCTGAGCCTCCAGGGACGCTCCATCACTTTCCTACATTGCTTAATTTCATTTTCCCCTTGTTCCTGTTCCTATTCCCTTTATTATCATTAGCGAGTGCTTCTCCACCTACTCCGCTACATATATATACTTAGTTTTTACTTCAGATTCCTCAGTTGTTCTTTGCCCCTCTTTGACAGCGGCTGAGGTGGGTTTACTTTATACCTATTTACTACTCCTAGCTAATCCCTAGTAGTCTGGGCAATCACTGCCCTATTATAGTTTTTGTCACCATTGCCAGTCTCACCAGTTCCACTGCCAACCTCACCAATTCCACTGCCACCAGATTTACCTGTTCCCCCACCAGCTTCACCTGTTCCTGTCCCCCAGCTCAGCCACCCATCCCTCCACAACAGCACCCCTTTGGCATCAACTACCAGCATCAGGCTCATCCAAATATTGACATTGGTGCCCTCTCTGGCTCTGCAACATTTCTGCCCATGCATGACACCATGGACTTTATTCTTGTGCTCAGGGATGCATCTACCTCAGACCCAGTCACTAAACTCAGTGAAGATGCTTTGGACCAGCTTTGGAACCCACCCACGTCCCCCTCATCATTGACAGCCCTGGAATCTGTCACAGCATCTCTACCTATTTGGCCTTGGAGCATTCATCTCAAGATGCATATGAAAGGCTCTGTCATTCCACCACATGAAACTTCCCCAATGCACTTGGCATTGAAGATGTTCAGAGTTTCTATAATGTAGAAAAACTGATCCATACCTTCACCAGAGTTGAAGCTATCCATCACAACATGTGTCCCAATACATGCCTTGTATATACCTGCCTACTACACAATATGGATGCTTGCCCCACATACAGCACATCTCGGTGGAATGAACAAAAGTTGCAAGGCTCCAATGGTCACATCAAAGTCCCCACCCAAACATTCACTACCATTCCCCTCAGTCTGCAGCTGCAAGCCTGCAATTCCAGCCCAGAAAGTGCACAAGCTATGCACTACCTACATACACGAGTGGACTCAACAAATATTAGAAGAGCTTCTCCAGACTGGAAGCACCCCTGTTGTAGACAATGTTGCAATGGGCTGGGACTATTTAGGGGCAGTTCTTGATGGTGATATCAAGGAACATGATGTTGTTCTCATGGTGTCCCTCAATGGCACACAACTCTATGATAGCAAAGAGTCTGACTGTTGGATGTACATCTGGGTCATACTCAACCTCCCCCCTGATCAATGCTATCACAAATTACATGTGCTATCTGGTGGCTCCATTCCTGGTCCCAACAAGCCTAAAAATGTCAACTTGTTTCTATTCCCTGGTTTCCACCATCTTGCAGCCCTCCAGCATGAGGGATTTCCTATGTGGGACCTACTCACCAACTTTGACTACATTTCTCACCTCTACCTCCTTTTCACAACTGCTGATGGCCCAGGTCTCATCTACTGGGATGGGATGGTGGGCCATAGTGGTAAAAATGGATGTTGTCTCTACTGTGGGGTTTGTGGATGTTGCAAAGAGCGTGGTGTAGGAAAGCAGTATTCCCTACAATTGCAACTGCCAAACCCCAGAATTTCCATCACCCTACTGGACTGACCAAAGCACCACAGTTCATCACACCTGCCATCCACCTCATTTCTGCCTTACTCCTTCAGAACCTGCCCATATCCATGTGACAACCACTACTTGTGCATCACAGAAACCTGTCTGTCTTTACAGATCCCCATATCCATGTCCACCTATACCTGGTCCAGTCCATCTTAAACTCACCAGTAAGCCTTTTCTTTCTCTCTCTTTTGCATTCTTTCCAGCGGACATAGTCTGTGAACTGCACTATACATATTTCCTCTGTTCCATTGACTTGTACCTTATGTTTGTGTTTGGTTTGACACCATTGTGGGTATCTCCACACTATAAAAGTCTGTACTTAGTCTCAGAAAATACATCTTTTGTCACCATGGACTTGAGGTCAGTCACACATAAGACACAGACAAAACAATGCAGCTACTGATGCCCCTATGTACCCCAATGCACTTAAATCTTCTTATTCCACTCCACCCATCCATTTTCTGGAAACAACCCCTTGGAAAGCACACTGTGCTTGTGCCTATACCTTCCTAGGACCAATGGACTCTCACTTCTTCAGTTCTCCTCACACAGAATCCTTTCTGGGTCAATAATATTGCACCCCTTCTTTACACTATTCACTCAGTTCTGACCTCCTAACACCAGGAAGGGACTTCGTATCTTTTCAGCAGTACACACTACTATCCTGTACTTTTGTGTCCTCATGACCACATTGTTGCTGGCAGTGAGCTCCATGACTTCAATGTTTTTAATCTTCCTGAAGGTGGCTCTTCCAACTATGGCAACAATCTCAAGAAGATCGTCTTTGTCCACAACCAAACACAGTGGGACAAAATGAAAACTGAGACCAGCCTTATGAAACCTCCCCTTATTCTTGGGCTCCATCCTACCTGCTCACTTGGATTCCCCCTCTCTATCACCACTGACATCATGCACCTTGCTGGCAATATCTCAAATCTCCTGCTTTCCCTTTGGAATGGTACTATAGATGTTGCACCAAATGATGACTGTGCCTTGTGGGACTGGGCTGCACTCAATGACAGAAATGTCTGGATTGCTCATGGTCAGGATGTTGAGAATGCTGGTCAACATCTTTCTGGGCCTTACAACCGCAAACCCTGCAATATTGCCAACAAAATCAATACCCAATACAAGAGACTTGGGAGTTTCAACTTTACACCTTTGGTATCACCCCCATGCTTCTATATGGTATCCCCCCTCTGAAGTACTGGTCCCATTACTGTATGCTCATCCATGGTTTCCAGATCATGTGCCAGCACTCCATCACTGAACAACAGCTCCAGGATGCGCAAGCACTTCTATGCAACTGGGAGTATCTATTTGAACATATGTACTACCAGCTCAAGGAAAGCCAGATTCACTTTGTCCACCCCTCTGTCCACCAGGTCATGCACCTCATTAACAAAGCTATTCAAAAAGGTCTCCCAATTTACTATGCTCAGTGGACCATGGAGAGCACAATTGGAAACTTAGGGCAAGAGATCCAGCAGCTGTCAAAGCCCTTTGCCAACCTTGCACAAGAGGGTGTGAGGCATTGCCAGGTCAATGCACTCCTCTCCATGGTGCCTGAAATCAACATTCCCAAAAAGGATCTTCCACATGGCTACATGTTCCTGTGTAAACATGCAAAGTATCCAATACTCCCTGATGCTAATGTTGTTCAGTCAATCTCTGCCTTCCTCCCACCTGGACAGGAAATGCCTCACATCAGGAAGTGGGCAAGGCTGTTATTACCCAATGGACAAATCACTCATTCCACATGGAGAGAAACCCTCAAAGCACATGAGCAGTTGCAAGTTTCATGCAACATCAAGGTATGTGACCCAAACCTCTCTAACACATCTAATGACCATATATTCATTCCCAGTTTTTCTCCATGGAAATGTACAATGCAGTGAAGTTCAATACTTCGCTCAGATCCCAATTCAGACACCAGATGATGCTCAGAAGCCTTGGGAATTCCATACAGTTGTTATTCTAAGGTTGTACTCAGAGCCGGACAACAAGCTGCTTGAATTGTCCTTGCAAGTCATTGCCGCATCTGAACTTCTCTACAACATCATTGTGACTGACATCAAAGATGTTTGCAGTGTGGTTGCCATGATACCCAAGAAACTTATGCTACCAGATTCAGACGTTGAAGTGGAATGCTTTTGCATGGTAGAAAGACCAGGCTTGGATATCCCAGACCTGGGAATACCTTACAGTGTGTATATGGAGGATGATGACAATGATGCAAATGAAGTAGTGTAGTTTATTCAATACATACAATCTACCTTTCTGCCCCCCCAAAAAAACCTAAGTGACCCAAAGACATTTTTGGTTCCTAATCTCCTCGAAGGGTGTATGCCTTGCAGCACTTGCAGCTGCAATTTACAAGGTCTCGAATGGTTGCACCATGTACCTGGAATGCATGGCTGGGAGGGGATGATCCAGGTTATTGGTTGTTCTGATGAGAAGATGGCACAGGAACACAGGGCAGCTTCAAATGGTTCATTTGTTAGTAGTTACAACTTGAATGTTGTGGTATGTACCTGATATATCTGCCCAAGTCCCTGGGCCCATTCTCCTCCACTTTGATCATGTCCTCAAGTTTCACCAGCTCTTGTTTGACCATCATGTCATCTGACTTGACCTTCAAGTTACCAGTAGTAGAATCTCCTGGTGTCTGAGTTTGCCTATTCACGAGAGTCAATACACATCTAACATTCAAAGACAAATACCTGTGCCATGGCTGTCCTCATCTTGGTAGTATTGCTTTTGAAACAGAGGACAATGTGCTGCAATACCAAAGTTTTTAATAGATACTTACAAGCTGATACTTGCCACAAAACTTACTTTTTTTCCAGCCTTGTCAATGTTGAGCTCAAATGTGTACATGGGCCATGCTGGATCAACACCTTGCACCTCAAGTTTGATCATGTCCCCAGACATATGAATGATTGGAGCTTTTTTGATAGGAATTGGTAACTTGAGATCAGACATATGTCATAAATTTGATAAGTCTTTGGTGTGTGTGTTTACTGAAAACTGCCAACTCAGAAGGCATTCACCATAACAGGATATTGATTGCCCAGACTACTAAGCATTAGCTATGAGTAGTAAGTAGATATAAAATAGACTCACCTCAGCTGCTGCCTAAGAGGGGCAAAGAACAACTGAGGAATCCAAAGTGAAAACTAAGTATATATATGTGGTGGAGTGGGCAGAGAAGCACTCACTAATAATAATCAGGGAATAGGAACAGGAATAAGGGGGAAATGGAACTAAGTGATGTAAGGAAGTGATGGAGTGTCCCTGGAGGCTCTGGAGTGATGATGAGTAAAGAATGATGAGGTGTGATAAGAGTCCATGGAAGTTCCGCATGGATTCCAAGCAGGCGCTGAAACTCCGAGCGGAGGTAGGAGCTCCAACATTCCAGGAGTGCGAAGTTGGTGTTCTGATTCCAGAGTTTACTGTATTTTGTCAGTCACCCTATGCAGCACAGCAATTGGTGAGAGAGCCCCACCTTACTAGTCTCTGTAATGAACAGGGTTGTTGAGGTGAAGAAGTTCTTGTGAATGAAGAGAGGATGAAAGTCCTGTATTAAGAACAGCTAGTGTCTGTTCAGAACAACTTATGGTACTAGGCATAAGGCCCTACTATTTATATGTAAGTGGCTCATGCCCCAACCATGTAATCTACAAGTTTAGTCCAGTAAACTGTAGTGATACATAACCAAATAAAGTATGTACGGAATCTCATGGAATATTGTAGAATGTCCATGAGTAAGCTATGAGTAATCTCAATAGTGTATGTGTGTCACATGTTTAAAGGTATCGGTAATCAGTATAACCATACTGACATGTGATTATCTCGACACAGTAGCGAAGTTCGGGAATGCGTCGGGGTGTGTCGGAAAGTGGTTATGAGGGATAGGAAAGTTACGGGATATGACACTCACTCAGAATCTTCCACAAAGTAAAGTATTTACCCAGTCATAGTTCCCAGTGTGTCTGTATAGACTCGTTTCCGTTGCACGTGATGAAGTGACAGACACGACGCGTGACACCGCGTGACACCGCGTGACGCGTATGTGACATGAAGTGAGTTCGATACGGGAGCTGACTTGTCGTTGTTGAACTGCTCTAGCCTCTGAACTGACGATGAACCATCCCCGCTACAGCGTTCTTTCCCTCTTCGACCCACTCGTGAACACAACGCCTGCCTCCAAGCGAGAAATGGCATCTCCTAGCCCTGACTCTGACAAGGAGAATGCAGAGCCTTGTTCCCGCACCACAACCAACTACTTCGACTCAGACACCCTCACTATGACTGCTTTCTTCAACCGTACCTACAACACCCACCCGAATAACAATTACTGCTCCCCAGTTGCCCTCAGAAAGCGCCTCGTTGATGTTGGCGACGTGACTCTCACCACGGACGATGTTTCTGACCACATGGGGCGTCTTTCTATTGGCGAGGAGAGCATCGAACACCACCATATCCACTCCGAGTTCGGTGACGAAGATGAGAATGACCTGATAACGCCCCATAGAACGCCGACTGCACCAGTGTTTATCCCACAGTCGTCGCAGCAGGTTCAAGGCAACTCTCGCACTCCCCTCGCGGACATCTCCCTTGATGCGACTCCAGTTCCCAGCAAGTCAGGCAATACTCTGCCTTCCTCTGTTCACGTCCCTGAGGGAACTCCCCTCACAAAATCGGAGCTTCCCGAGTCCCCTGTCACTATCTTCCGTGTGCCTCACTCTCAGAATGCTGCCCCAGTTGGTTCCCCTCTCGCATCTGTCATAAACGCCATCAACTCGACAGATTATATCAATGAGTATCATTCAAATATTGGGAACCAACCTGTTGCAATCCTCGTATCGGAGCCTCCAGAAACAGACGACACTCTCAACCTCTCAGCCACCAACCTCGGGCCCCCAAGGACCCCCCTTGTCACAGATCTCCTCACGGAAACCCATTTCTCAGAGGCTATCACCCCCCCTTCTCCACCTTCTCCATTGAGGGACCTTCCCTCTTCCCATGGGAGCAATATCCTGCCATCGACTTCGGCAGCTGCGGACGACTCTGCGCTTCTCTCCGCCCGCCCCCGTCCCCGTCCAAGATCGAGAACAACCACAGCGGCTTTCCACCGATCCTCAGTCGACTTACACTCTTCTTTCAACTGGCAACTTCAATGCCCGGAGGCTTCATTTGATCTCATAAACGACCGAATCTCGTTCTTCGGTGGAGAGTCGTTCATGCTAGATACAGCGGACGACGACTTAGATATGCAAGCTGAGGAGGAAATGATGAACGTTCTTGCCAACCGGCTGCGCGAGAAGGAGGCAGAGGAGACCACTGGTGACGTTCGACGAGCAGATAAAGCGTCCATCAGCGGTGGTAAGAAACGACAGAATGGCGTGGAGCAGATCAAGACACAGGACTATGCCCCTGGTTCACCGATCGTCACCCGTGAGTTGTTTTCTCTCACTGCGCACTGAATGTCCACGAATTGGTTGAATAGCGGCGCATTTCGAGAAGGCTGATTGTCTTGTATCTTCGCCAATAGCAAATTCTGGTGAGTTATATCCATGCGCCAAAGCCGTGAGGCCTTGTTCCGACTCACCCCTCCTAAGCGCCTGGAACTGTGTTCAAACCGACGAGAAGGCAGAGCTTACTCGCTCACATAAAGTCCCCCCCAACTGTCCGGCCATCTTCCACTTCCCAGCAGGGAAGCCCCGCCTCTGCTGAATGCGGCCCGCGGAACGTCCCCACTATTGACGAGGCACCAGTACTGCAACGACCTCGGACATATCCCCATAGCTCAATCGGTGGGATCATATCCCTCTTCCAACTCTCGCTTTGTGCTAATTTTCAATCCCCAAGAACCCTCCCAACTATCCTCGCCAATTATCTCAACCCAGGCAACAGCAATCTGCACCAGCATTTCCGTTCCTCCGTTCCCCTCCAAGACACCCGTCAGAGCCATCCTCCCCAAGCACATCGGAGCCCCTGCACCCGTACAGGCACTTCGCATTGTAAAGCGTCCAAAGATACACGAACGAACCACGTCCATCTCTAGCACTTCTTCTGCATTTTCTTCCGCTGGGAGCTCGTCGCTTGGAGGCGAGGAACAATGTCGCCTTCAGGCCCAGGTTCAAGGGTTGGGATTGGACCAAGCCAAGGTTCAGGTGCCAACGAAGGTCCCGCCCCCCCGATTAGCCCACAGGCCGATCCTTAAAGGTGTTCAACGCCCTCTGCCTGGGCTCCTCCCAACCCCAGTGGCGCCCACAGTTGCAGTTAAAGCAACCTCCAACGTTACTACCAGTGCTGGCGAGGCCTCAAAGGTGAGCATCAAAGGCAGGCTCACGGGCGCCTTTGGGCTGAAGGCACGCACGACTGCGTCTGAAACACGCACTGCTCCGGCTCTGACTGAGTCTGCGGTTGACGGTCGTATGGATACCGGTCCTGTTAAAGCAAAGTCCAGGTTACAAAAACCTCTGGCGGGTGGTAGTGGTACGGCGTTGAGCAAAATGACTCTTCCTAGGGCAAGCGCGGGAGCCACTACTGGCACGACTGGTGCTCCCAAATCAACAACGGGTCCCCGCCCCCCATCGCGGTTCGCAACTGTCTCCTCTGGAATCGCTGCTCCTGCGTCCGCACTCCCCCGTGCTGCAACGTCTTCGGGCTCAAGACTTCTCGCTCCCGGTTTCGGAATAGGTGTATCTCGGTCGAAAGTAACTGGTACTGGTGGGACCGGGGCCGCGACTGTTGGGAGGAGTGAGACGATTCGTCGGTGAACGCTTTCGGGTGTCCTAATCTGTTCTCTGCTCGCATCTTCTGTTGTCGTTCTTCAAGGTAATTTCATCAATCATGCCAGCAACCCACCGACTGTCCACATTCCGTACACGCTATCAACCTTGCAAACAAGCATACTAGTTCAACGTCCATGCCAACCCCCATAACAGCAATAATCGTGTCCATTCGCGTCTCTTCGCATCTCGCTCAGCCCCGTGTTTCTTCTTTCGCTTTGCCCCATTCTTGTTCCCCCTTGTTCTCATCACTTGTCCTAGTCTTTGCTTTGCCCCATGGCCATGCCATCCACATTCCCACCTTCTGCTACCACACCGAAGTCTGCACACGAAATGAATCTAATCATTGCCACTACATCCACGTCTTTCATGTTATTAGGACCTCGAACCAACCTCGAGTATCAGCATTGATTAAATACGCACGCGCTCATGATTCTTGAACAGTCTTCTTTCCTGCCCCAATTTTTATGCATATGACCTCTTAGCATTCTCTGGATTTATGACATGTGTGGAATTTACAAGGCTCCGTTATTCGTGTGCCTATGCAATTCAAACTCTGCACGTACAATGACTGAGGGGCAGCGTGGCTGGAATCTTGGTCACGGACAATGTACGGACCACGCCATTTCCTTGGTACACTTGTAGGGAGAGATTGGTTAGATTTTGGTTGTACGTTGTATTGTACATCTCAGATTAACAAAAAATGCGACCTATTCTCGTGAACTGAGCTGGTCACCAGTTCAGCCGCCAGCGACGAATGGACAGGGGGAGCTCCTAATTGCATTACATCATCAGTGATCCGCACATCATTGACGTGTTTCGGGATTCGGACTCCTGTCTCGTAGCAGACACGGTGCACAGCAAAGGACCAAATGCCCTGCGCCTTCTGTTGGAATCCTCGTAAAAAGCGTAGCATTAAAAATAAAAACTCAAGCGACACACCTTCAGGCCAACTGCGAGCCCAGGGTTCACAGATCTGACACTGGCAGGGGCTGACAACGAGGATGAGGATGAACTTTAGAGTCTCGATACTGGTATTGCTTTTTTGCTAATTCTTGCATATATTTATACTTTTTACATAAGACACTTGGTCCTACGTGATAAACTCTCTATCATAGCTATCCACGATACATTGTCTTCATATTGTTCTCTCGTCGATACCGATGCTGCTCTATGCTGTTGGATCCTGAGATTGACCACCCCATGCCGATTTTGCAATCAAATTGGACCTGCTGTCACACATAGATTCGAATCCAACGGGCGCCGAAGCTGCGGACGCTCCCTCTGAATGTATATATAATTAAATATATTTAAGCCTGATTGATGAACAAGTGATAGAAAAGTGGTATAGTAGTCTATGTGTGGCTGGGACGGGTCGACGTGCAGACCAGATGTTGTTGATCATGGATTTGTGTGCTGTCTATGTGGTTTCTTCAACGGCAAGGTAGACTAGAAGTGAGTACACGCGATACAGCAAGGAGTATATCAATCGCATATTCACAGTTCCTCTGCAGTAGCGGAACCATCGTCCTAGATCGAGAGGTCAGTCAAAAAAATATCGGGATAAGGCGGAGTCTGGCTTACGCTGAATGTGACGGAAGTGCGCCCCTGGGGTGGCTGCTCAGGAGCTGCCGACTCGGGTGACTCACGAGGATTCTAGGAGCGCAAATTCATATACCAGAATGAAGAGTGTAATCCGATGGTTAGCGTACCCTCTCGATATCCTCTGTCCTAACAAAAGCCATGCTCCTTCTCGATACTGTAATGAGCTCTGTGTCTCCATGCGTAACCCTAGGGTGAAAATACGATTCTCGAGCAATAAGACTGGGGGAAAAAAATGTCAGACTCCCTGACAGAACGGAACAGACTAGAAACGACTGGCTTTGACATGAGGCACGTGGCGTAGACTGTAAGGCCATTGTGGATGATCTGCTGATATATTTTACAGAACAAGGAACATGCTTACTGCCACCCATCGGAAAACTCATCACTAGATGGTCTGTATCGAGCTTGGCAGCTGCCCACTTTAATTTGTTAGTCAAGTCATACTTTGCGGAACTGCAATGCGAGTGCCTACCAGTGCCAATGTGGCTCCTGCTGCGAGACTGGTACGAATTCGTCAGTCTCCGACTGACTTCTTCTGCACATAATATAACTGGCCTCATTATTAGACCAGTCTGTACACAAAATCTCATCAGCCTCTTGATCATCCTCTCCGTGCTACCAATGAATCAGTGTTGAAAACTTCTTGCGTCACGAGTGAGACTCATGTGGCAGACCTTGCAAAACCAGTGCGATTTTTGTTCAGGATGTAACACAGCGACCCCGCGATCATTATGTCTGCTATGATGGAAAACCCAAGCCAGAAGAACCCCCCCTGGCCAATAGCTATTGAGGAGTAGAAATCTTGGCAAGGAGATGAAGACCCACTGCTGGCATAGCGATTAGCGGATCTTTGAGTCCCCTCTTTATCCTGGAGAACAGAAGGTGAGGATGAGAGATTTATCTTAGTTTGATGATAAAGTTGCCCACATGGATACCATCGAGAAAAGTCCGAAGGCTGCTGCTGGATGAGTATCTATCAGTGCCCAAGAACACGATTGCCTCACATCCTTCGAGAACTATCACAAAGCTCTGGCTGAAATTAGCATCACGAATTCAAAGGACTGTGGCGAAGTGCACTCACGATCACAATCGATGGCTTTATGTTTGCCAGATGTTTGCTCACTAGAAGGGTTATCACTGCATCCTAAGGGTGGGACTCCTGGGACTCACAGATGTAAACGCGACGGACGAATATAGTATGAACGAGGATCGCTGTTACCGCCTAGGTTGGATAGGTTGGTTAGCACACCCGATCTTATAAACTTGTCCAACTCACGCATGCCCCAAGATAGATAGCACACACGCTATCGCAAAGCTCAGCGGCCTTTTTTCAGTTCCTGAACATTTATTAACGTACCAGGAAATTACTCCTAGTGGCCCTGCCCCTGTAACATAGTTTTCTCCGTGTCCTGAAGTCGTCATTTGGCACGCCAGTGCTCTTGGGTGGAAAGTTAGAACCGGTCTTCGGTGAACGCTGACTTGCTCACATCTCTAAAACTTGCAACACCCTATTTCCTGTAAGGTCGACCTAGCGCCATTGGAGATTGTGGGTATACTGACCAAATGCATACAACCTGGGCACCAGGTCAGTGATTCCAATGGAACTCCGGAGTTCCTTCGCGATACTTACAACTCCCTTGATCCAAAGAGGATCACGACCATGAAGGGACCTTCTCCAGAAATATAAGGCAACTTGGCCCGTCAACATTGCAAATACGCTGGGCGCCGGATATACATCAGTCGCAGATATGAAGACAACTCGGAGACTCACAATAAAGACAGCGAAATGCCCACTGTTAAGGTGCTTATCTGATTCTCCAGCAGGGTGTTCATGTACTTCACGGTAATTGTTGGCAGGAACTGAAGTCGCAGCGGGAGTGCAATTGCACTTGATGGAAGCTGAGCACAGAACTCGCCGCCTGAGTGTCACAGATGCGCTGGTGCATGTCCGCTTTATCTACAGTTAGCTACAATATTGGCGCCGCACAGCAAATTTCTGCTCATCAAGTTATGGTGAAACTTGAGATCGTGATCATGGCCCGGGGGGCAATGATATCCTGTAGTAACCTACAAGTGCACTGTGCAGATCGTGTACACCTGCCAAAATCGTCGGATTTGTCAGCGTGGGTGTTAGGACTATCTTGACTCGACACCCTCAGCCTGGGGGATCACAGACTAACCAACGTGCTTGAGACTTGTTCATCACCACGATCTCTTTCACTGTCTTTTTATAATACGGTCCCCTGACAAGACACTGCAATGCCACCGAAGAAACAAAACGCGCCTTCATCTTCCAAGGTGAAGGAAGACAAGGTGAATTCATCATTCGCTCTTCGCATCTCTGGACTGACTGATCAAGGTTCTCTGCGAAGACCTTCGGCTTGAAGAATGTGCGTAGTAATCGGATTTGAGTCAAAGCCGTCCTTGACTGTAATGGTCCATTAGAAAAACAAATCAGCCAAGGTCCAGAAACAGGTGCAGCAGATCCAGGCGCAGGCAGCCGCGTCCGGCAAATCTAGGGAAGCTCTCGCAAAGGAAAAGGAAAAGGACCTACGGGCTAAAGAGAAATTAGAGGAGGAGAAGCGAAAAAAGGAGGAAGCTGCTTTGTTCAAGCCCGTGCAGACGCAGAAAGTACCCTTTGGCGTCGACCCCAAGACTATTCTCTGCGCATTCTACAAAGCTGGAAACTGTGACAAGGGTACCAAATGCAAGTTCAGTCACGATCTCAATGTTGGCAGGAAGGTGGACAAAAAGAACTTGTATGAAGACAGTCGGGAGGAGAAGTTGCAAGGTGCGCAAGAGACACCTTTCATGACAAGTTCCATTGATGTACACTAAATTACTAGATACGATGGAGGACTGGGACGACGAGAAACTCCGAAGTGTGGTTTCGTCAAAGCATGGCAATCCACGGACCACGACAGACGTGCGTGGTCTCATGGCATGCATTTCACGTTACTCATGTGCATATGCAGATTGTTTGCAGGCACTTCATCGAGGCCATCGAAACGAAAAAGTTCATGATCCTTGTCAAGTATTTGTTGCAAGCTGCTGGTTGACCAAACTGCGCCATAGGTTCGGCTGGTTCTGGGAATGTCCCAATGGCGGTGAGAAGTGCCAGTACCGACATGCTTTACCTCCTGGCTTCGTTCTGAAGTCTGAGAGAAAGGCTGCCGAAGAAGCTGCGAAGGCCAACGTGATATCACTCGAGGATTTTTTGGAAACTGAGGTATGTTCTTGCGGCGTCCACGAAGTCTGAAGTGTTCAATCTGTTCTAGCGGCACAAACTGGGTCCCAATCTCACTCCAGTCACTCTCGAAACATTTGCCACCTGGAAGAAGACAAGAATGAACAAGAAAGAGGCCGAAGCCGAGGCGATGCGCAAAACCAAAGAAGCACAGCACGCAGCTGGCAAGAACACGGGTATGAGCGGTAGAGATTTGGTACGTCGCAGATGTTTCCATCCAGCTAGCCATACTGACTGCGAGGTCAGTTCCAATACAACCCAGAATGGTTCGAAGACCAGGACGATGGGGAGGAGTCAGACGAATTCGATCTTTCGAAATACAGACGCGATCAAGAGGAGCTATATGCAGAGCTTCGGGAAACGGGGCAGGGAGATAGTGATGTGCGTTTGTATAACGATGACGATGCAGACGGGGGTGGTAGTAGCGGAGGCGGATCAGAAGGAGACAAGTAACTGTCGCTTTAGCCTTTTCATCTCAGTGTATACCTGCGCTTTCTATGCCATCCAGCGGTAGGTTCACCGTTGTCGGTTTTGTTGAGTAAGTGGGCCCAGCATGAAGGTTTTAGTAATTGGTTCCATGTCCTTACTTCATTGAGTGGACTGGCTGCGTGTCATGTGATTATTATTTATTATAATTCCGTCTTAACCTTTTCCTACTAGTAGTACAAACTCCAAGCCCATCATTTGCACAACACCCTTGCTTTCGTCGTCAATGTCTCGTGTGCCCAACAAAGCCTTGGCTCCTCCGACCAGTCTTTCTCGGGCGCCATCCCCATCCAAGCCATCCGCTGCACCGTCAACCCCCTTGACGCCTCGTGTGCGCACGAAGTCAATTCCAAAGTCACCATCAAAGTCCACACGTCGTCCTCCTCCGGAGGAAGAGCCGCTAGTTCCCAAAAAACCTGTTAGCATCAAAGCAGCCATCGCGCTCAAACGAGCTGAAGCTAAGAAGGCAGTCACCAGACCCACTGCCAGCGGAGGGGGGCTAGGTTTTGACAACTTTGACAATTTGGAAGATGCTATACCCGGCGTCACCTCGACCAAGAAAGAGGAGGATGACAATCTCGACCTCGGTCGGTGGTCCGTGCAAGAAACCATTGCACGTGCCCGCAGCACAGGTGTTGCATTTATGCTTCTGTGACGCATTCAGAGCGCTAATCGGACAAGATATCTACCACAGGTTCCATCAATCTTGTTTCGCGCTCCTTGCCGTGCCTACCCTCCGCTTTGTTTGAGATCCACTTGGGCGTGAAACCCGATGCACTAAAGTCAGTTCCTGAGGAGCCGTCTATATCTTCCCCGGAAGCTCCGGGAAGACGACCCGGACAGCGTGAGGGCCCAGCTTGGTTCGAGGCACAAGACCTCCAAGTGCTGAAAGCATGGAACAATGAAATCATCGAGATCCAGCATGAGATATCGCTCTTCGGGTCACTGAAGACCGTAGACGTATGTCCTATTAAACAAACTCTCAATAATCCCGCCGACTGACTATTCGAAAAGCTACATCAAAACAAGATCTCGGCCCTGCCCAGCACTTTCGCTGACCTGACTGCCCTCACCAACCTAGATCTTTCACATAACTTGTTAACGTCACTGCCTGTTAATATCTTCGCACTACCAACGCTCACCAGCCTAAATCTGTCGCATAACGCGCTTGTCGCCTTGCCATTCGGTAGCCCCTTCTCGGGCTCTCCCCGCGCATCGCGTACACAGACTTGTAGTTCAGGAAGTTTCTTTGGACCAGTCATCACACGCGCAACCTCACCCTTGCCGCGCCTTCTGTCCCTCGATGTGTCATTCAACAAACTCACCGCATCTGCCATCGACCATGAGAACCTTCCATGCTGCTTATCCAAGGTTGACTTGACCTCGAATCCCATCGCAGAGGGAAATTCCGGCTCTTCGGCTCTCATACGGTCATTTGGGGTTCTCAGTCAGATGAAAGAACTTCGCCTTGCAAACGCAGACATAGGGGACGATGCGTTCCCGCCGAGTCTTTTTAGCTGGGAGGACCCACAGAAGTTCCCGTCATTGTGTATCCTCGATCTCGAAGAGACCCGTGCCAGTGCCGAAGCCGTGAAAGCGGCCCTTGCTGGTCTGCAGCAGTCCCTCTCCTTTGACATGACCACCGACGAGCCAGTACAAGGAACTGTCAGGATCACTGTTGGAAAGAAGGTTCTCAAAGAAACTTGGGAGATCGAGGCCGAGCGAAGGTCAATGAACAGAGGTGGAAGGCCTACAGTGGTAACAGGAACGATGAGCCGACCCTCACCAGAAGAACTAGTAAAGGAAGCCTGGGAGATCGAGGCGGAACAGGGTTTGTTGACTGAGGGTGGTCGAAGACGTGCAAGAGCCGCCGCCGCCGCAGCAGCAGCAGCAGCGGGGTCCCCTACCACGACCATCGGCGCACCGTCCTCGGAGCCCAAACGAAACTCGCTCCTTGGCGTTGGTCGTCCAAGCACGCCGTCAGGCTCGCTAGTATCAGCGGTCAACTTGGGTATCCCTCAATACTACCATGCGGCTACCCAGACGCTCACTCTGCCACCTCTGGCACCACCCACGAGACCTCACACTCGATCCTTCTCTCTCGCCGCGTCTGCTTTAAGTCCGTCAACTACCTCAGGCAAAACCGATATTGCGTTGCCTACTCCAAGTCTCCCGATCGCCACAATATCAACACAATCTTTTGCACAGACGTTGAAGATCCTGGTGCTTAGCAATAGGAAACTGGATCTGTCCGTCTCACTGCCCTCCTGCCCAGGCGATATGAGTGCAAGGCTGATACCGACCCTCGAAGAGCTTGTACTGGACGGATGTGGTTTTGGTGACAATGTCTCTGTGATACGCCAGGCAGAGGGTGGTTCTACGACACCGCACAAATCAGGCGAGGCCATCTTGCCATTGCTCACGAGGCTGTTCCCGAGCCTCAGGACTTTGGACTTGTCGTACAACTCGCTGACATCCGCTGCTCTGCAGAAAGATGTTCTAACCGATCTCATCATGGCATCCTCCGAGCATGCACTCGTTACTCGCAAGGGACTCAGACATCTTCGGCTACGAGGGAACCACATCACGGATCTCGATGGATTCCAGGAGGCAGCAGAAATTTTCAAGGGCCATCGTGTTGTCCCTGATTGGAAACTCGAAGAACTTGACCTGAGAGACAACGAGATCTTTAAGCTGCCTGGAGAACTCGGCTTGCTGCCTTTGGACGTCTTTCTTGTCGATGGAAATGTGTAAGTCGATCTTTCGTTGACGGAATGCACCTCGGCTCATTGGATATCAACCTAAAGTTTCAGAATTCCTCACAGGAGGGTATGGGAACGGGAGGGGACGAAAGGTTTACTGAGCTGGTTACGTGGGCGTCTGGAATGAAGGACAGGCTAGAGAGGCTTCGTCGAGGTCTGCGACACCCTACTGGGAGATGTTACCTATTCTGAATAGTGCATCTACCACCTACTACTAAGCGCTCTATCGATACTGTGGTCATCCAGTAAAGCCCAGGTACTTGCATCCCTCCTCACAAACGAGCTGAAGCAAATAATGAATGAGTTTCATCCCGTGAACGACAAATGAATCGATTCATGGAAACCTACTAGTATGCCTCGACCACTGCTAAAGTAATCAGACTAACGCCAAATCTTGCAGAAAATCTACATCATCTGATCAACGCGCAGGCTTGCGATCGAGTTCACCCAATTGCAGTGAGCATAATATATCAAAAGTGTACCAAGACACTCGGAATACCTCCGTCGAACGACAATCACAGTGTGAATTCATCCGCTCTGTCAAGCTCGGATCTGGAGGTGCACAAACCCCGACGAGTGCTTCATCATGCATCAAGCTTCAAGGATGTTTCAAATGAAAGAGGCTTCGGCATTGGCTATGTACAGCTATGCTCATCGAGGGTGCTCGCCAGTTCCGATTGAGTCGTGCTTTCCGATACATTGTCGGAAGACGCCTGCTGAACCCACATGTCATGGTATAACCCGCCCAGACGCAATAGCTCCTCGTGTGTGCCCTGTTCGATGACTTGTCCTCCCCTCAGGACTATTAGGACGTCTAAGAGAGCCAACGTCGCGTTCATGTATCATCGGCAGCCGCTCAGAAGGGTGGACGTACCCGCTTCAACTACCGTGCGTAGTCTATGTGCAATAAATATGCTTGTCCTTCCACTGTCCAACAGCGTGCTGTTGATGCTCTTCATGATCTCTGACTCGGTGTGCGCGTCAAGCGCAGATGTCTAAGTCCAGGGTCGCGTCGTCAGCAGGGACCTGGGACAGGAATTTTCGAAGACATATTCTCACAGCTTCATCGAAGAACAATATGGGAGGATCTTTCAACAAGACACGAGCGATCGCTAACCTCTGCTTCTCCCCCCCAGAAATCATGAGCCCTCGCTCACCGACGGTCGTCTTGTATCCGTCCGGTAGACTCATGATCGTATCGTGTACGCTCGCCTGGATCGTGGCCGCTTTCACCTCTTCATCGGTTGCATCAAGGCGCCCATAACGTACATTGTGCATGATGTCGGAGTGGAAGAGCGGTGTATCTTGGGGAACAACGCCTATTGACTTGCGCAGGCTCTCTATTTGCACATCCTGGATGTCTTGGTCGTCGATGAAGATCCGACCCGAGGAAGGGTCGTAGAAGCGGAAAAGGAGACGGAAGACGGTGGATTTACCGCAGCCTGAAGGACCCACAATGGCTACCTTCTTTCCAGCTGGAATGGTGAATGTCATGTTGCGAAATATGGGACGATCGGGGTGATATCCAAAATTGACATTTTCAAAGCGAATGGAACCTCCCTTCAGCGCCAGCGGTTGGGCTCCAAGTTTATCCTAGACGAGAGGTCAAATCGCGGGTTGTGGCTATTTCAAGGGTCTTGCTACCTGTACTGGTGCGTTCTCGCTCTGGAGAGTGAATAACACGTCCATATCTATCAGGTTCTGTCGAAGCTCGCGATATATGGTTCCCAAAAAGTTGAGCGGAAGGGACAACTGAAAAATCAACTGATTGACCATGACTAGGTCGCCGAGTGTCATTGTCCCTGTGAGTTATTTCGTCAGTATGTAAGGACAACCCTGCATGGAGAACATTGAAACCATTCAATACCCCTTGAGCGGCCAAAAACATGGTAGCTGTCAACGCCGTAGAGAATATAAGGTTCTGACCCGAGTTCAGGTACGCTAGGGAAGTTGTTATCAACACAGACGATTTCTCGTATTGCTTCAGATGTTTGTCGTATTGAGTGATTTCAAACTTTTCATTGTTGAAATGCTGTGGAAAGGTTTGGTATGGAAATAAAACAATAGTAGAAGGGACGGACCTTGACAGCCTCGTAGTTTATGAGAGAGTCGACAGCGGTCGTCGCAGCCCTATTGTCAGCCTTGTTCGCGTCGCGACGGAACTGTGTTCTGTCGCATACGTGAACGGGTGTATTGAGAGTGACTAAGATGTTATATCTGACCTCCAAGAAGTCGTCCGGACTGTGAACCAGGTGTATGCCGCTAGGGTAGTTGCCGTTATTGCAGCAAAGTCCCAGCCAAATTTGTAGGTCTGAAATAAAATCAAAAGAGATTGAACCTAAACATACGAAAGGGCACACCCACCAGGATACCGCACACCATGGATATCTCGAGTGCAGTGGGGACTATGCGAAAAAGAATGGCCTGGAGCATGAACGTGATGCCCCTGTCAACTACATTAGAGAAGATGCCAGATATAAGAGGGACGTTCACACTTTGTTCCTCGATCGATTGCACGCGTAAGTCCACCGGTCTGTCGGGATAGATGGAACTTGAGGTTCAAGTTAAGCAAGTGCTCGAATGTTTCTCGAGCAACTTTGCGTATCGCACGCTGACCGATGTTGGCAAATACGGCATTGAGGAGCTCTCCAAATACCGTTGCTCCGATACGTGCTGCGCCATCTGAGAAGAGAGTGAACACTGGTAATTCAAGCAGGGTGCCTACGCACAGCCGAGTATCAAGGCGCCTGCAACTACCCAAACGGTTGAACTAGAGGACACGTCGAGATTCAGCGCGTCGATGATGCCCTTGAATATTTGCGGAACTTGTACATTCAAGACCTTGGGTACGAAAGTAAATGACATGCAGTTCGGGGAGTAACTGGCAGAGCTACCTTTCCACCGATCAATAGGGCAAACCCAAGAACAACGCGACCTCGGGTACTCCAGTCGTCCTTTGGCCACACATTTCCTATTAGCCTTCGAACGACCATCCAGTCTTTCCGCCGCTGCTCCTTGGCTGATACGTTGTCAGACACGGTGGGTGAGTTCGGGGCCGCATCCAGCTGCTTGACGACTTTCGGCTGGGTCGTGTTCTGAGCACTGAGGTGAGGGGACGTGGAAAATCGTGTTGTCAACACTTTCGGACGGGAACATAACAACCGTGAATACAGCTGCATTGACCCTATGAATTGGACATTAGAATAACGATGTGGGCGTGTCAGAGCGAAAGAGGGAGATGCGGCGTTTGAGAAAGCCCTCAAGACTGCGGAGCGGCAGGAAAAGCGTGATACGGGCGAAGCGCTCGCCAACATTGAAAGCCGAAAAGTTCAGCCAGCCTCCTAGTCCAACACGTAGAGTAGGATGTGGTTGACGGTGTGGGAGGTCCAAATTGGCGATAAAGTTACTTTGGGTGGGAAATACAAATCTAATCTAATCTGCTGTGCATTTTTCTCATAATCTGGTATAAATATCACAATTTAGGATGAACCGGTAGGAAAGCATTTTTTGTCCATAACTTGATGCTGTACACCACTGCAAACGAATTCGCCATTTCCGGAACGCGTCGATCACCATGCATGGCCAGCGTTATTCAAAGGAGCCAACGGCGACACTACCACAGGTCAGGAATTTTAGTTTGTGATCACACTCCCCACCTTTTGCCAGGTTAATTCAGTGGCGGTCACTGGCTGTACAGCTCTTATGGGTGCGCCCTTACTCAATCTGATAGAATCACCCATTCGAATCCTCAAGTTGAACGAATTGCCGTGGCAGTGTCCGAGTCCTGGTGTCCCTCGGTGAAGAAATTCATACGTTTCTCGATCAAAGTCATCCGACACCATGAGGCGTGGCACGCAAACTCACCGTTTCCACGAATATGGAACAAGGATTTATCCACCCGATGTTTAATCGCTCTCTAACAGCGCACAGCTCATCAGTCGCCTTCTTTGACCATTCAATCAAACTCCATTCCACCACACAGCGACAACAACTCATAGGATAGGGTATACGTTCCGCGTTCTCTTCGGATATCCCACCAACTACGTTAACATCCGTCCAGGGTCTTGGAGAATACACATGTTCCTACATTTTGTTTTGACTTTCTAGAGAACATTCACACAAATACTGAACATACAAAGGGAAAGCCGAAAGTGACTTATCAAATGAACCCTCGAATACATCCTATCTCATCGTATCTGTAAGGTTTTACGTACACCAATGGTTTACTGCGGGAGTGTGATCGTGAAATCCTGCCCCAACTTGGTGTTCAGACGCTCAAGCTTCAAGTGTTGAAACGTTAATGAGGGCTGTACATTCACATGAGCTACAGCAAAATGGTATCATCCAGGAGCTAAATGATTGTCCAACCATACAAGTCATATGTATGTATACAAACAGCGACCTCGAGGAGCATACGAGAGACCGAAAAACACAGGACAGAAACACGAGATAATATGAAAACAAACCGATGGTGAAACGACAGGTTCATGCTGGTGGCCGAGTCAGCCACAAGCACGTAACAAGCAATACAGGGTTGCATAGGGGGACAGCCCGCAGTGCAAACCAGCATGGAAAAAGGGATGGTGTAAAAAGGACGTGGGGGTTAGGTGTGGCATGTGCGTCATATGGAATCGTAACGGAGACGTGGGGTGGTCAGAGTTTGATACAGCAAATGGATGAACTCATGCCCACGCGTTACAGCCCCACCACCGCCTCTCCCCACCTCTCACAGCCCATTCTGAGATGCTATCCGTTGTTGCGACGTAGATAAATCCGCCATTAGGATCAAAACAGGTTCCAGCAATGTCGAGATCAGAGTTAGGTACCACCTGCTCTGTGGTGGCACCGTCTCGTGTGATCGTTCGACGACCAGGACGAGATGAATGACGTGTATTGGAGTATCGCGGGTGAGTGAGGCTGCGAGAGGGAGAAGGCGAAGGCTGTTGTGGAAGGCGGAGGGAAGGCGGAGGAGAAGACGAGCGAGATGGCCCACGTGAAATGCAATCTGTTTCTGGTTCATCAATATCCATACTATCTTCTTCCCTTTCCTCGCCCTGAACGTCATTGTCACTAAACACGTGCATTCCACTGCCTCCCCGCGGCTGTGAATGAGTGTCCGTTCGATGGGGAAGGCGTGCCCGAAATCCGGGGCGAGCAAAGTTTTCTCTGATATCCCCGACCGCGCTATCTGGAAGAGGAGGGATGACAACAACAACTTCATCATAGCTGTACTCCTCGTTTTCCCATCCATCTCGACGTCGGACGATGTGGTGTGAGGGTCGCCATGTGGACCTATCAGGGGTAGAGTTGACACGAAAGGCTTCCTCCACAGCGCGCATTGTACGCGGTGGCTGCACAGCCTGTCTGAGAGGTGGGGATGAACGTCGTGGATCAGAAAGCCTCGACGAAAGCGAAGGAGCACGAGGAGATGCCGAAGGAGACGCTTCGCGGCGTACAACGTTTGGCATCCGGATGACTTCTTCTGTCTCAAACGTACGGGCATCGACGACATGGAGGAAGTTTGTATGCTAACAGACACATGAGCACACACCAGACATGAGACAACCACGAAATTGAAGTTTACCTCCGTGAATGTCATTATCTCATGCCCAGGACGACCATGCGTACCTCCGGCACCAAACTTGACACTTCGCGCGCCCCAGCCGGGAGCCTTCGAGTTACCTCTCGTCCAGTCCCACGGATCGTCACTCAACATACTGTTTGATTCACCATTTCCAAGGTGTCCAGCTGGTAACCTGGTTTTGTCGGTCTGTATAACTTTGATGGGTTTCGTGCTTCGCACGTCCCAGACTGCGACGACACCCTCTTGAGAAGCAACGGCAAATTTCATACCATCCGATGAGAATGCGGTCGAGAACGATGCGGAAAGAGACGACGAGTAGAGTCTGGCATTGGGAGGCGGGATATTCAGAGTGACAATAGGAGTGAATGTGATGCATGGGCCACCAGTGAGCTGATAAAGGTAAATCCGTGGGGAGTCCCCGACGGACAGAAGAGTCCTCCCATCGGGAGATATTGATGCTTTGCACGCAAGTCAGTTCAATCAAACACTAACACCTGGATGGTAGAGACTCACAGTGATTGATAGGTTCTTCGAGCTTCAGGTTCCCAGACTTTCGAAGCCCGGTAGGAGCAGACTCTCCCCGAATAGCGATATCGTATAACCTGACTGTGCAATCATTATTACTGACAACAAGCCGTGGCTCCACACTGCTCTCCGCAGACCTCGTCAGGCTCAGTGAGCTCAACAAGACGGAGTTATTTATCGATCCTTGGAGTTTGCCGAGGTGCTGCCAAATTGCGTTGCCGCAACGTAGTCTGGGCTCGGGGTCTTCTCGTCTTTGTGATCGCGAGGAAGGTTGGTGGAGCGAAAGGTGGATTTCTGCCTCCTGGCCACCCGCAGCAAGAAGGATTTTGTCGTTGCCAGGTAGTTGAAGGGATGCGAGTGTGTTTGGGTTGAAGGATAAATCTGCAATGCGCCGGGGAGCCTGGTATCCCCGACAAAGGGATTTCAGTACCTGGGCAGGGGGAAGCAGGGAATAGCAACGCACCAGGCCAGGAGCATGGAGATCATGCTCTACTATAAAGTATCCTTGTACATAGTTCACAACCCCGGCTTCCTGAGGACAAATTATAAGATCGCGCAGCTGGCTGGATGTGTATGCAATGGTGTTAGTGAGTGACGCGTTCAACACGGCCAGAAAGGAGGGAAATAACATACACATGGCCAATAGTAACTTCTGCTGGAACAATGATATTCGGGGAGGACGAGGCCAACAGCGGCGAATGGCGGGCCATAATCTGTCAACTAAAGCGGAGATGTTGGTGACGTTGGGACCATCGGTGTGTGGGTATGCGGGGACTTTTTGGATGTCTAATAGCCTCAGCGCTAGGCCACGTGGAAATCACGTGTTTGTCACCATAGCCAGTTCAATTGGAGGCCTTCGCACTCGGCCCTAACAGCGATGAACTCTAATGAAACGACAGCGACGGCGACGGCGACAAAGCCAAAACCAGCGAAGAAACTCAAGCCAGCAAGAAAACAAGTAAAAGCAGGCGATGTGGAAAAGAAAGAGACTGTACAGACCGGGAAGGAGTACAGTGAGTGTCTTCATCACAATATTACTTTGACTGGTCCCTGAGCAAATACCACAGATATCTGGTACAACAAATGGGCTGGTGGAGATCGTGAGGACAACTATTCCAAGTCGGTGACATTCATGGTCTCAATTCAACTCGACACTGACACAATTATTCAGTAAAGTAAAGTCGCAGACGCGGTGCAGCATCAAGAAGGACAGTGGCCTCACTCGGGCGAACCAAACGGGCATCAGATATTGTTGTCTGTTTTACGCCCGTGGATGCTGCCCTTATGGCTGGGAGTGCAACTATCTACACACCCTTCCAGACCCCAACAATGCCCTGCCTGACAGCTCAAAAGACTGCTTCGCCAGAGACAAATTCTCCGATTACCGTGACGACATGGGTGGTGTTGGGAGTTTCAACCGGCAAAATCGTACGCTATATGTCGGCCGAATCAAGGAGACTGGCCCTGGACCTGAGACGGAGGACATTGTCACTCGACATTTCAAGGAATGGGGAGAGATCGAGCGAAGTGCGTCCACCCCTCAGGAGCAGTTACTCTAGGCTTACTAACTGTTTTCTCTCCCAGTCCGGGTTTTACAGTATCGAAGCGTTGCCTTCGTTACATATGTATCGGAATTCAGCGCTCAGTTTGCCAAAGAAGCAATGGCATGCCAATCTTTGGACAACGACGAAATTCTCAATGTCCGATGGGCCACGGAAGATCCCAATCCTGTTCAAAAAGTAGCCGAGAAACACCGTCTAGAAGAGCTGGGGCAAGAGGCCATCAAAGCCCGTATGGACCCTCGTATCGTCGAAGCCATGCGGGCAGTGCGAGCTCTAGAGGATGGTGATATGTTGGACGATGAGGGGGAAGTGGTTGAGAACGAAAACGGTGATTCTCACGATTCCAAAAGAAGGAGGATGGAGCCGCCGCCAGAAGAGCCATCAAAGCCACTGGGACTCCTCACGCCGGATGCGCTGGAGGGATTGAAGTACTTTGCGGAGATAAGGAATCGCCACAGTGCTAATACGAGCTTTGTTCATCCTGAAAAGGCGTTCTCAAAAGCAGGGATAATGGGGCTTGGGCTGGCCGATTACGGGAGCGACGGGGAGGATTGAATTTTACACCTTCTGTTCTGTGAATTGGGGCTTTCATTCTTTTGGCCGAACATTAAGTACCCCCGCGCTTGCCTCTATTGTATTCGTGCATCATATTGAATGGGAACAGCCGCGAGCAAGCCAACGATCTGATGAAGCCATCTCGACTCGAGGAAACTTGCCAACATTGGCCAGGTGGGATGGAAGAACCTCGCGAATGGGGTTTTGAAACGGATTTAATCTATAGTATCAACGTTTGTTTTCACGAGGTGTACCTTGGCTGGGTGGCAGCTTGCCAACTGTGCCATATGATCACAGCCGCCCTGCCATAACTTGCGGGACACCAGCCGAAGGCCGCGCACACCAGCACAGGTTGTACATCCCAAGTAAAGTGATTGTCCGCCACTCGACATTCAATTCAGTACCTACACGTTGTAAACGTCTGGCCATGGTCGGTAGTGACGATTTATTGCCAACTCATCAAATCCATGGAAGCCTCAACTTCGTGATCAGTAACAGGTCCTTACTCGTCGGGTGAAGGCTGTGTAGGCACCTACAAGAGGACAAGGCTCAAGCGTATACACCCCCAACTATGCCCTCTGGAAATTGAGGTTGGACACGTTTCCCTATGAAATAACGTCAGTTGGCAGGCTTCGGTGTGGCGGATTGACTCACGTGACCCTGAAAGGCAGTGCCAACACGTTTCTGGCGAGTACTTTGACGCCTTTCCCTTCCACTGAAAACACAGCCAACGAAGAAATTCCCTTCTGTTGGCCAAAATGCTATTCAGCTCGCTACCATCCCCTTGTTACGTGCGCGAACTTTCCTTCCAAGGGCTATCCTTGGAATTCCACTTAGAACTATTCCGCGTATCCTCATGACACCTACTGGCAGTTCCTCACCCGATCCATGGTCGTACTGCCCAATCTCCTGCAGACTTGCATAGTGCAGACTCTTTGTTGGTCACTCCGACATCCACCCTGCTTTCTCTTTTGATCGTCCCCGATCTGCAAGGATATGTGCCGACCTCGCTGATTCCTCACGTATTCCATAGGCGCCTTGATGCTACGCGGAACTTGGCAATTTTAGAATATGGTTGGTTGGCCATAGGCGCCCTTGCCATGCTTCTCTTCGAATTGGGAAAATGGCTACGACCAGCCCCCGTGTAGTATATAACGGGACCTGATCTGGCACTTCACCTTTTGTCCTAACACATCCCCGATCATTAACTCGTTTCTCACTACTCAGTGCACCACCAACATGGACAACATCTCTCATATGCCTATCCCGAATGTTCCTTCTATCTGTATTCACACAGACGATTATCCTGCACTGTACGTTCGGATGTCCCATTTAGTTGTGGCGGTCGTCTCATGACATTTCAGCTTCGACAGTGGTAGCGACGATTTCTATCAAAATCCATCTAATTCCTACAGCCAACCAAACACCTTTGAACATAGTGGCCCATATGCCTGCTTGCAAGGTACATCAGATCCTGGATGTAAGCTACAGTGTCTACAGCTTGCTGACGCCACACTCACATTGTATTGCAGACTCATCCATGACTGTGCCATCAAGCTCACCATTCGACTTGGAGGACATTGATGCAGAGCTTTCACACCTGGTGACGATGCCTTCATATTTTACTGGCCCCGACTGCTCCCTACCATACAACGACGGAGCCTTCTCGCAAGGGTCATACTCCCCTATCACTGGGGGACTTACGCCGACCAGCCTTCACAGTCCCATCCCCTCGCCCGCATCTTCATTCAATGGCTCGCTCTCCCCTGCGTCATTTTTCAGTGACGCCCTGAGTCTTTCAGACGCCGAGTCCCCCATCTCACCTTCGCCCGTCACGCCTGATGACTCGTTCCTCTTCCCAGCTAGAGGGCTAGTCTCTCGCCGAGGCAGTGTATCGTCGGTAATGCGCCCTTCTTTCCCCCACACCAGTGATTCCGCCATCTCCACGGTTGCCTTGCTGGAAGCGCAAGGGAGCCACCACCGCAGTCGATCCCTGTCATCATTGCCATCGCTCTCTCGCCCTCGCACTGTAGCTAGCCAAGCAATGCTTGAAGCCAACGGCCGTCGTCGTCGTCACCCCGCACAATTCAACTGCGAAGAATGTGGTCAGACATTTACAGCGTTATTCTCGCTCAAACGTGAGTTTTTACCACTTGCCGCTTGCCACTTCGAGCGTTTACTGACGATCGCATGATAGGTCACAGGCAGTCGCACTCTGGCGAACGCCCTTATACGTGCAGTATTCCAGGTTGCGCGCAACAGTTCTTCAATAGCAGTGACTGTAAACGTCACGAAAAGAGCAAGAAGCGACACAAGAACCTCCCTATCCAGTAATTGACGTGATCCCGGTGTGCTGAACCAGCCTCGTGTGTGGAGGCGTGTGCATATCTCGATCGATTGCTACGCAAGAGGTCTCGGTCCTCGGTGCATATTCCTGGACACCAACAAATCATTCATCCCCAACTCTCCACTATGTAGTGTTAATCCATGTATCTCCATTTTGTGGTCCTGACAACTAATAGGCCAGCACTTTGGACAGGAAGAAATATACCCTTCATATCCCAATAACTTACAATCATCCCAGAATGTCTCGATAGCCGATATTTTCGTATACTTTTCTTGTTAGATTGTCGCGGTTGACAACTCCCCATCATAGTAACTCGGATGCAAAATGATGTCACATCATGAAATGTTATGCACCACTTCTTGTACAAATTTTATAAGACGGAATGCCTCATCGTGATTCATTCCTTGAGAGCTTGGTGGGACGCCAGTTGAATGGCAGTGGCCCAGTGGGACCTCCATCTGATGCACTGTCATGGCTGTGCAACTTCAAGGTTTGACTATCAATTTTACACTGCAATGAGCAGAATGGGACCAATGGCGATGAGTAACTTATGTAAAGTGTCTTCCTGAGCCCCAAAAAAAAAAGTAACGAAAGGATCTTTACTTAAAAACAAAGTAACCTGATGGCAAGAATACAAAGGATGACAAGCATATAGTACACGATTCTGACAGCTGTGTGGGCGTCCAACCGTCGATGACGTTGAGTTCCAGTTGTGCTGCCCTGGTTGAAAATTGGGTGTGGAAGCATACTGCCACTGTCAGCCTGAATGGAGACGGAGATGAAACCCGTCAATAATGCGCCAGTTGCTGGACATTGGCTCTCGAAGTAGACTTACCAGATGCATGGACGGAGTGCTCGCATTCTTCCGTGCAGAGAGCGCCTTTGCTTCACGCATACAAAACGCCGCAATCGATACAATAGGCACAGTAACAATGGACGCTCCGAGTGCACCGGCTTGAGCTGCATGCGCGGCATCCAGAGTTGGACCCTTATTCATCTGGGTATGACGCACGACCACGACACCGACTGGACAGGCCGCGGCGGAGACAGCCACGATGATCGCAATCTCCATAAGAAAGGCCGCGCATTCGAAGGTGAAACTGTGACGCTCGGTATTGCCAAGCATCGCAACCAGGAGCACGGTCAGAACTATGATAGGGCCTATCACGGAGATCCCACCGAGCGCTCCAGCCTCCATGGATGATGTGATCGACCGCTCATACCCATCACAACTGGCTGCTTTGAGTACCGCATGCCCAATGAGGAGACTAAGGAAGCCGTCTAGAGCGCCGGCCAGTAGAGCGCAGACTGCGAAGAACACGAAACGGATCGCGACCTCGGCGGCAGGTTGGAAAAAGAGAGATATGCCAAAGGCTGCCCACCACACGACGACTGCAAGATCCTTTTCTGGATCTGAAGAAGAGGATATGGAGGATTCCGTGGCGGGATCTGGGTGGCGGGCTGCGTCTGGGAGGGGATTATTCTTGAAGGAGTGGCGGAACGAGCGACATAGCACAAGCATGAGGAGGGAACGACACAGTGATGTGAAGTAGAACGAGGTGAAGGATTTTTTAATGAGTCTGCCCAGGAGGGCAAGGCCTCACTCCTCGCGCTCATACGAAACTAGCCGAAGAAGGGAACATCTAAAGTTACTGGCAGCCGAACAAGACGTTTTCCGAAAGGAACTCAGCACTGATTAAGTACATGATGCTCACCCACATGCACCTGCACATTTGGATCCAAATCCCAAGTTCTTACCTTGAGGGGTACGCTATAATTACTAGCCCATGGTAATGAGCAATCACACGCTTGGAGGAGCTGCCAAGTACTCCCATGTCACATCTTTGTGATAGGCAAGGCAGGGAACGCATGCCAGTGGCCCTTGACGCCAGTGGTCTTGGGGTTTGCCCCATTCAATTTGGAGTGCCAGCGGCGGCAGAGGGCATTCAGATTAGTCTGATCACCAGACCGTACTATGAGCTATGAGGCGAGCCATGGATAGATACAGTACGGTCTGGTCATCAGACTACATTCAGGTAGGCTGACCTGAAAGTTTACTCCTTGATTGTAATTACGCTAGGATGGTACGTCCTTCGAATTCGGGAGGCTTCGGGTAGAAACTTGATGACGGGGCTTGCCATATCTTTTATCGATTTGCTAAAAAGATCCGTTTTTCTGAGTGAGTTCTCCTTATTCAATGTGTCCCATGACATTTGCGGTGGTATTCAGAGCGCATGGTCGAACTCGAACTCGTTCAGGGCCTGACCCGCGACCGTTGACAGTTAGGGCGGCGTCCCAGTGATTATGACATTGGTGCCATAAGTTTGATTATGTTCGGTTCTTTTGTGTCACCCACCAGGTCTGTATCTCGACACCATGTCTTTAAAAGGTCCCTGCCCAGCTTGGGCTCTTTAGAACCCCAATCATGACTACCAGTTCGTTCTCAATATTCCTGCTCACTATTGTTTTCCTCTTGGTATGTTTCAAGAGGAAACGCGATGGTGCTAAACAGCGACTTCCTCCCGGGCCTCGTCCAACGCCCATACTGGGGAACATCACTGGGATTGATGCTCGCAATCCTTGGAAGACATACACAAAATGGGCTGCAGAGTATGGTACGCTTGGTCTGCGTGCTTGAGCTTTCCCCTGAATATCGCCCAACTTCGTCTGTGCAGGTGACATTATCTACACCCAGCTCCTAGGCCAGGATATCATCGTGCTTAGCTCTGAACGGGTAGCGCGCGATCTCCTCGATCGTCGCTCTCACAATTACTCAAGCCGGCCTGCAAGTCTCATTCCCATCAATGAGCTGTAAGGCTCTTCGGAGGTGTTTTGCTTCATGGTGCTTATCATTCGCCTTATAGCTTTGGGACAGAGTTTTCTTCGATCTTTCTACCATATGGCGACCGCTGGCGTCTTCACCGGCGCCTTTTCCACCAAGCGTTCAATATGAATGCAGCTTCGTCCTTTCGCCCAATCCAGATGGAAACAGCTCATGATCTGATGATGAACCTTTTTATGACCCCTGACGACTTCCCTGCTCATGTGCAAGCGTACGTTCCTTCGCCAGGTCCTGTGAAAGTCTCGGACCCTGATTGGCACATCCTTGATGCCAGGCTAAGCATAGCGACGATCATGGCAATTGTGTATGATTATAAGGCCTCATCCAGACACGATCCAGTCGTGGCATACGTTGAGAAAACGATAGAGATCGCAATGCAGGAGGTCAGGCCAGAGGTGGCCGCTGTGATTGGCGCTTTCCCGTTCCGTCAGTACCACTCACCTTCGTCCATCTTTCATTGGGTTTTTCTGAACATATCCTTTCGCCATCATATGTTGCTAGTCAAATACCTTCCCCCCTGGTTCCCAGGTGCGAGCTTCAAGCGCAATGCACTGATATCGCAAGAATGCTGTGCCAAATGGGTGGATGCGCCCTTCCAACATGTCAAGCGGAACATGGTCAGTTGGTTTGGATTGGATATTCGTTGTTGCATTGTGCATTTCTCGTTACTGATGCAAAGCGGTATACTCTAGGCGGGAGGCACCGCAGCTCAGTCCATGGTTTCCGACATCCTTACCCGAATCCAGGACACTGCACGAACCGAAGGTGACGCCGCTTATATGGAGAAAACGGCCAAAGAAGCATCCGCAAGCGCTTACGCTGGTATGTGAACACGCATAGTCGCTGCGCTAGTTCTCCAACTGATATTTACGGAATCCAGCTGCTTCAGAAACTGTGCGTGCTTTCCCTCTTTCAGCGTGCTTCTTACTTATAGCTCATGGTGGTTTGATTAGACGTTCTCGACCCTGTCCACTTTTATTTTGGCTATGGTACTTTACCCTGAGGCGCAGAAACGCGCCCAAGCTGAAATCGACTCAGTGATCGGTTCAAACCTCACTAGACTACCTGTGTGGGAGGATCGGTCCTCCCTACCCTATATTGACGCGATAATCAAAGAAACAATGAGGTGGCACCCTGTGGCTCCGCTAGGTGAGAAAGATATATTACTGGCGCGGACCGAGCGATGCTCACGTCCCAGTCTAGGTATCCCGCACGCTACCGTCGATGACGACGTCTATGAAGGATACTATATTCCCAAAGGTTGTCGGTCTGCTACATTGAGCTTACTTTCAATTTACACGGCAGTTAATTGCAGGTGCTACCATCTTGGTGAATGCGTGGTATGTTGATTTGTTTAGGCACAAGTACATTCGTGTGCAGGTTACTGAGTTCTGAAATTCACACAGGGCGATGTCCAGAGACCCCGCCAATTACCCCCGACCCGATGAATTCCTGCCTGAACGCTTTCTGACGTCTGAGTACGGCACCAACGGAGAAACACCCTCCTTTGCCTTTGGCTTCGGACGTCGTGTTTGGTAGGGTAACGGAATCAACCACCCATTCCCTCGTCTGACTTCTTTTCAGTGTTGGACGTTATGTCGCGGACGCGTCACTGTGGGCCGCGATTGTGAGTATGCTTGCCATATTCCACTTTGAACCAGCGCCTGGCTGTGACCTCGGACCAGAGGGCGAAAATGTAGTGTGGACAGAAGGAGTCACGACGTGGGTGTTCCCCCTCTTGAATGGATCTATTTCCCGAGTCTCCTTGCAGGCATCCGAAATTTCCTTGCAAGATCACCCCCAGGCACGAAGGTTTGACCCACGAGAGACTTCTGCAGCTAGTGCAGATGTCGACATGACCGCTTCATATCCAGCCGGACTGGCGAAGTCGGGTCCAGAACGAGAGTGTACTATGCACTAGCTGTGTTGTATTGTGCTGTAAGCTTCATGAATCTCTTGACGAATGTATTTGGTTATGCAGACGGCTCGCTGGCGAGGACGAATTGATCGCATCAAGGAACCATGTGTGGACACATCGGTCCACGCTCACATTCAGATGGCATTAGTAGAGCAACTTAGTGTACCAACTCTTTTGGAAGACCATTAGGTGGGAGTGGGGCATGACATACTCGGCAGAACAGGTGACCGTGTGGCTGGGGAGGATCGCACTCGGACAACCTGAATTTGTTCGTGAGTGGGGAGTATTTGCCTGCACTGGTCCTACTGCGCGGAATGTGACTACTCCCATAGGTGTGTTCGTTCGGGTTATTCATTGACAGTAATTTTGCGCATTAGCTCGACGAAGTACAAGCAATGTTACACTAAGCATCTTATTCCATCGAGGGATGGGGTAATCGAGTAGGGAGACAGCACAGACATTGCTAGCGATATAATCGATCATGGTGTAACAGTACTGGGTTCTTTTGACTGGCACATTGCATGCGGCGGCGGAGAACAAGGGTCGCCATGGCGGGGGGATGGTGAGTATCTGGGAGTGTTCGTTTTTAATAAAGCTCTGAGTCAAGGACGCCACGCTTACCCTTCCAACGTTTTCTCCAAAGTAGGAAAACGTCATGCAGATCATACCAGGGGAAAAGTACGATCGCGATGACCATCAAAGGACTCGTCACGCTCAAGTATCCGACCATGCCCGCACAAGCAGCATGTTGGGCATCCATCGACTGCGGTAAGACATGGCGCAGCATGAGCACTCCCAGAGAGCAGGCGCACGCGACGAGTACACCACTTATGACGTGAATCAGGAGAGCGAAGGTGGCGGTCTGGTCCAGGGCAATTAGGAGTTTGTTCTTGCGCAAGAAGATGCGCTCTTGTGAGATGGTATTTCGATGAATTATAAATCCCGTCGCAAGAACGAGTCTCCCACCTGCAGCACCTATTGCCATAGAAAAGGGTAGATAGGCATCATAGCCAGGGAGGTGCACAACATGGAGGACAGCTTGCCCGACCAGGGCGTAGAGCAATGATTGGATCATTCCTATGATGACTGCTCGAATCACGAATTCGATTTCATGAATGACAAGACGTATTCTGCGACGCCTCCTCCTCCTCCTCTTCTTGCTGAGTTTATCAGAGGGGAGCTGGGACCAGTCGTCAACAGGTAGTATCTTAGAATATTCGCCGTCCTCGACGTCGCAAAAGTCTGCCGGCTGAGAGTCGGGAGGACTGGAATTAAAGAGAACGGGTGGTATGCTTCCCATGGCCAACCAGCCAGGGGATCGGTCTGTAATGAACGGAGAACGATGAGAGGAAGACTGAAATCGCCCAAGGTTGTTTGTGTTCGCTCAATCACCACACGCATTGTCTTGATCTCAAGCGTTCGTAAATAAATAGTAGCCTGCCAGCGGAACTCGGGGCCGCCACAGGCGATACCGACCCACGACGCAACGCCTCGGCTGGAGGGACAACAATCTCCAGAACGAAAACAAGGTGAAGCGCTAAGTGGGACAATTAGCTCAGATGCGGAACACAAAAGATAGTGGACCCACAAGAGCATCATGGCATTTTATTTTTCAACTCGGGCCAACTTGAAGAACTTGAAGCCACCAAAGCTCCGTCTGACCTTCGTGTAGTTTTGTTTCAGAAAGTCGGAGATGGATGACTATCATTATCTTGACCAATAAATTTTCGAAGGAACATGCACTGAACCCAGTTAGGGGTCTGCGATGGTACCCAGGATACTACCAGGTAGCAATTCTGGAAACCCATACATGGCGCTTAGCGACCAACACAAAACTCAGAATTCTAGGGCCAGTAACTGTTTTAAAAGTGAGACAAAAAAACAGGAGCAGAGACCATGCGGCCGTAGTTACTGCGAGATACCTACTGAAGCCTCTTATTGCTTTGACACCATAACAAACGTGGTGCTACTCATGGTCTCGTGGGAACATTGAGGCTCGGCGTTCAACGTTCAACTTCGACCCTTGCTACCTGCGAAGTGCTTCCCATAGTATGGTGCCTAATAACGCGGGGTGGCATGTTATGTATGACACAGAGGAGCTCACCATGACTCTAAATGATGTATGGTCGCAATTGAGTACTGAGCCACAAGTACATCATATCCAGTCGCGAGGTGACCCTCCCATATTGTGAAGTCACTCACACCTGGGTTCAAGGTATACCAGCTTGCAGGCACTTGACGGCGTTACAAGTTACTATATATGAAGGTCTAATCGGCAAGTTCATGTTCCTTTTCCACTTCAGTGATGGTGTACACTGTGCTGATCAGCACCATGGTAGTCAAGAGCGTAAGCTATGTTTCAATTAGCATTGAATGGATACAGAAAGCTTGTATCGCCTTACCGGAACCACATTCAGGGCAACGACGGGTTTTGTGTTGGCGGAGGGTGAACCAGTGAAGTTCGTGCGATTCTGCGGGCGAGCCCGTGCAGCCAACTATGCGCTCAGTGTCCTGTAAGACACAAGGGCGGTTTCTTTCAGAAAAAGGAAAGTATACAGCGGGCAGCATCAAACTTACCAAGGAGTACACCTTGATGGGGTCCTCGAGGGTACCTATGCGACTGGAGTCCAGAGGTGCTAAATCAAATGCTTCGTAACCTTCAACCTCGCCAAGGACCTGGAAACGCTCGAGGCCTGTAGCCTGCTGGACGTCCGTAGGGATTTCACCCGCTTTTGCACCTGGACCAAATAGCTGGGGAGGTGCGGGTCCAGAGCGGCGGGTAGCGGTGGAAGAGAGCGCGCGGAATGCGCTGGATTGCACCGGACGGGCAGCGCGCAGGGCGACTGGGCGAGGAACACGCAAGGCAATGTTAAACATGATTTAGTGCTTTGAGTGGTACAAACCGGGTTGATGGACGATGCGTGACTTGAATGAGGCTGTGACCTATGACGGCGTGACGAATATCATTTTCCGCATAACTCCGATCTTCTGTCGTAGCGGAGTATGAAACTTAACTCGAATGTGCTCACTACATCAGGAAAACGACTACAACGTCCAGACGTAAAAAATATCCCTTAGATAATTGCCGACAAGGATTGTTTGGATATCAAACCAATAACAAATGCATGCCCGACCTATATATGAGGAAGAATTTGTGAACTTATAGACCAAAGCCTTGAACTATGACATAATACTAGTAACAGCCAGGCGAGATCAGTGGGATATGCCACTTACATCAGATGGCTATAGAATTGCTGATGGGGTGATGTCCAGCACCAAATATGGGATGGATAAATTCTTGGACAAATACTGTATGCTAGCTCTCACACATACACCATGCACTGGTTGTATATGTCAAAAACTATAAGAGGGCAGTGATTGCCTAGACTACTAAGGATTAGCTATGGGTAGTGAATAGGTATGGAATAAACTCACCTCAGCTGCTGCCTAAGAGGGGCAAAGAACAACTGAGGAATCTGAAGTAAGAAGTAAGTATATATATGTGTAGTAGAGTAGGTGGAGTAGGAACAGGAATGTGAAAGGAGATGGGGTTAAGCAATGTAAGATAATGATGGAGTGCCCCTGGAGGCTCAGGAGTAATGATAAGGATGATGAAGTGGGATCACAGTCTGCAAGTTCCAGATGGATTTGAGTGGATGCTGAGACTCTGAGTGGTTCTGCTTGGTGGCAGAGCAGAGTTACAATTTCTGGGTTTCTGGACTTTCTGGAGTTGGTGTTCCAGTTATGGAGTTCACTGTACTTTGTCACTCCTACTTGAGCACATTCATAGTCCCATACCCCAAATAAATTTCCAGTTCTGTTCCTGAATGAGAGGCTTTGTGAGAATGTCTACTACTATGTCATCTGTGGGAACATAGCAGATGATGGCTTCTCCTTTTCTGACAAGGTCATCTTGGACAAAGTGGTACTTTCTCTGGATGTGCTTAGTCTGCACCCAGAATTGAGGATCACAGCTCATGATGATAGTGGTCTGGTTATCATAGTGGAGGACAGTTGGCCCCTTTTGCAGATGTTCAATTTCTTCAAAGAAACTCCAAAGCCATGTGAGATGTTGGGCAGTGAGACCAAGTCTGATGTGTAGCAACCTGTAGTATTCCTTAGTAAGTAGTCACTAAAGTAGACTACAGTACAATGCCTCTAAGGCAAGTGTGTGAGTACCTAAGCTATATACATATGATTGTATTCCTACACTCCCCCTCAAATGGAGCATGGTGGAGTTGAAGGAATAAATCAAAAGAACAAAAGATAAAATAAAAAGAATGAATACCTATTAGGATAGAATGGATCCTGTAAATGAGTGTATAAAACCTCTCAAGTCCTCAATGACTCACAGCGTCCAAAGATATGTGCAGTTGAAGTCTATGCTCACATGATTACCCAATATGGTGATTTGTGGTGTGTGAGTGAGCAGGTGGTGTTGATGTGTGGGCCTCCATGCCCTGTGTCCTCATGTCTGGTAGCTCTGGGACACTCCCCCAGTAGCCCTATACCATATCTGCCACATCCGACTTAGCTGAGAGGTTGTCAATATGACTGTTTGACTTGGTGCATATACTGTATGCTTGGGTTCTGCTGACATTTTTGTGGGTGCCATTGAGGTGTCTACAGTAAGGGGGTGGATTGGTGAGGTGGGTAGGCTGTGGTGTGACAATGGGAAGTGGAATGGGTGGCCTGAGTATGTGGCCATCTTCATGCTCTTGCTGGCCCCTTTTCTCATGCTTGCCCCCTCTCAACTTGTCCCCCTTGAGCCATACACTCACGGGTTGGCTTCCTGATGAGTCCATGCCACCACCTGGGTTGTGCATGGTGTCTGCATGTCCTCGTGTGGCTGTCATGTACACTGAAAAGATACCAAGTCCCTCCCTGGTGTTAGAGGCCAGAACAGAGGAAAATGTATAAAGAAAGGGTGTGATATGATTGACCTAGGAGGGATGCTGTGCAAGAAGAACTCTAGAAGGGGAAATATGTTGGTCTCTAGAAGAGATGGGCATGAATGTAGTGTGTTTTCTGTGGGTTTGCCATGGCAAACAGATGGACAGAACATTGCTGTTAAGTCCAGTTCTTCTGGGCTGTCTGGTGTTGTCAGAGGTGTGGCAGCAGACATTGGCTTCAACTTATGTGTTGCACCCCTGCCCGAGTTCCATCTGGTATTTTGGAGTGGTGGAGTAGTGTCATATACCATGTTGCGCAAGTCAACTCTGCTTTCCTGCCTATACCAAGTTTGCTTTTCTGCTTATCCAAGTTCACTTTTCTGCTTATCTCTCTTACCCCTGATTTCTGTACCTTGTTCCTCATCCTTCATACTTTGACAGATGTTTGACATATCTAATGATTCCACCTTCCAATTCATTCCATTCTGACTCACTTTGACTCCTCCTGACTCATTCCCTATCTTTCTGATGTCTTTGATCCACATTCCATTCCACTCCAGTGCCCTCCATGTTTATTTGTCACTGTAGTATATAAACCTTCTTGTATTTTGTATTCTGCAGTTCAAATATCAACTTTGATCACTCCACTGTTCTGTCCATCTAAGTCCTTCTCTCAACACTTGAAGCCAGCCTTCTTGTTGTCACTCCAACCCTCCATGCTCTGATCCCTCTGCTCCACTCTGCTGAAACTCTGCCACTCTGAAATACTGGACTGAACTCGGGCAAGGGTGCAACACATAAGTTGAAGCTGACATCGGCTCCCACACCTCCAACAACTCTGGACAGCCTGGAGGAACCAGGCCTTAACAAGTAGTGGCAGAGTGGAGCAGAGGAGTCAGAGGACAGAGGGTTGGAGTGATGACAAGAAGGCTGGCTTCAAGTGTTGAGAGAAGGACTTAGATGGACAGAACAGAGGAGTGATCAAAGTTGATATTTGAACTGCAGAGTACAAAATACAAGAAGGGTTTATATGCTACAGTGACAAGTAAACACAGAGGGCACCAGAGTATTGGAGTTGGATGGAATATGAGTCAGAATTGAAAGAATCAGAAGGTGGAATTATTAGACATGTCAAACACCTGTCAAAATTATGAAGGATGAGGAACAAGGCACAGGAACAGAAGTATTAGAGATAAGTGGAAAAGTGGAGATGTGGCAAAGCAGACTTGTGTATAGGTGGGAAAGTGAACTTGGTCTGGAGTAGGCTCCAGAGGAGTGGAGTTGACTTGTGTGACACAGGATATGATGGTATCCCCCCTTTAGGCCCAAACCCCTGAGGGCCGAATAGGGCTGAGGGAACAATGGAGTGGAGTTCCAGTGGGGATTGGATTGGAGCATAGAGTCGGTATAACTTGGGTGCAAAAAACAAATGGAGCAATGAACAGCTCTGTGAGCATGAGGATGACAATGATGAGTTATTCAAGAAGAAGAGCACAGAGTACAGACATTGCATAAAGGTGTGGAAGGATGCAGAGTGTTGGAGGGTGGAAGAGGAGGTGAGGCAGAAGGCTGAGGAGGAGGAGAAGTGAAAAGTGGAGGAGGAGATGAGGCACAAGGCAGAGGTTGAGGCACAAAGGAGAGTGGAGGCAATGTGGAGGAGGTTGTGTAGATGCAGGTGAGTGCCTCAGCAATCTTTAATATGCTTCTCACTGATGTTTATTGGAGTCAAAACAGAGCTTGGTTGTGGGCCCTTCCAAGGGAAAACAGCCAAAGGTGGCAGAGGTTGCAGAGCAGACAGGGGCCTAGCCCTGTATTTTGAGTGCTCAGGGGCAGCATGCAAGATGAATGCAACTGGGAGTGGCAAGGCAAGGTCATGCAACTGTTGTCACCAACTAAAGCACAAGTGCAAGTGGTGGGGGGACATGCAGCCAACATGGTGGAGGGAGCAGGAGGAGGCTATGTTGCTGTGGGCTGGGAAGAAGAAGGTATAGATTACAGCAAGGATAACAACAAGGAATACAAGGAGGATGTGGAGGAGAACTGTGATGCACTTGGTGCACTCATGGAGGTCCTCACAGCAGTAGTGGCAGATATGTGGAACATGGCCATGGACAGGAGGCACACAGCTGCGGAGAGCTGTGCACAGATGGAGAGGATGCTAGACACCCCAGAGGAAATCTGGGGTTTCCTAGACCCAGAGTTCACTCCAGAAGAGCCAGAGGTAGGGTTGGAGGAGGAGTTTGAGGAAGGGGAAGTGGCAGAGGCTGCCAAGGAGAGGGAGGTATTAAAGGGCTGGAGTGAGAAGGTGGAGGTGGAGGTGGACAAAAGTGTTTAGATAGTTTTTTCTTTCTTTTTGTTTACAATGTAGTCTGGTCCCTTGCCCTCCATGCTGACAAAATAGAAGTAGTTTTTTGATCATGATGTCAGAGTTGGTGAAATGAGGTCTAGAGTTAAGCAGAGTAGAGCCCAGGTTTAGCAGGGTATTTGGAATGGAAGTGTTCAACCAATCCAAGGCATGTCTGAGTTCCATTGCTAGTTACAAAGAGGTTTTTTTGTCAGTCCCTTCATAACTGGCCCAGCAGACAAGGTAGAGTACAGTGGATCAAACAACTGTTCCAATGTTTGCATGTTTTTCACTAAAGTCAATATCCACAAATACCCCTTACCCTAGGCCATAACATATGAGTGTATGAAATAAGGTACTTACTCTTGGCTTTCCATTGATGTAAGGGTCAAGTGATTTGGTAAGCATTTGATGAAATGGCAGCCATGTCAAAATGACAATTCATTGGGACAGTTTTTTGACTTTGTATTCTCATTAGGTACATCAGACCCTGGAATGCTGTAAGATGGTTACATACCTTAGGTAAAGGCTATTTTATGTCACTATTATGTAATTAATTATTCTACAGCATACATAAGCCCTGCCATCATAGATTTTGTACGGACTGTGACGCCATAGGCGTCACAGCGCCTTATCTGTGTGCACAAGAGGTCATGCCAGGCTGTCCACCTGCTTAGTCATCCGTCGGGATGCCCTTCTCCAAAGATAGGGGCTGGGCCATGTGGTGGATCACATGTACAGTATGACAAGGGGTAGGAAAAGAAAGCGGAGGCAGTGGTTTTGAACTCGCAACAGTTCTCATCAGGGGGCTTACAGCCACTGCCCCTACCACTAGACCATCCGGCCGATGCTTAGGGTACCAACTACCAATCTAATGCCCTACCTAGGGATTTTACTCTAGTCATGGGCCACGACTATAAGCGAGTGGCTACCCCAGGCTGGATTGGTTGCAAATTTGGGTAATTACGAGTGGGGGGTGGGAAGCTCCACCTTGTTAGACCCACAGGTCATTCAGGCACACAGGGGCCTTTTGGCACACCTGCCTGCGCTTTTTTGTTGCCATACATTCTCACAGTGGGAGTCAGTCACCATGAGAACCTCTTATGCCATCGTCATGTGATTCACAGTAGCGACACAGATAAATGGCCATGCTATACTCAGGGGCAAGTTGCAAAATTCACTATTGACACTTCAGCACACCAAAATTTCATTCAATTACATTGCAAAGTGCAGAACGGCATAGGTTGAATAGCTCTTCTTCATTTTGTGGTCTGTGAGGGTTTTTACCATTAGCTCGACATCAAACAATGAGAACAACAGATGCATTTTGCATTGGCCCACCACCACTCTTTCAAATGATATCCAATGCCCCAATATGGAACAAGGAGCATGTTGCAGGTGCCAAAACCAGTGTTGGAAAGGAGGTAGTGGCCTTCAGGTATTTGTAGGTCAATTGCACGTGCATCTGCCATAGAGCCATCCCACCCACAGAGTGCATATATGAAAGAAAATTTGAAGTTGCAGATGAAAAGGCAGTTTTGTGAGAGGAAGTCCTTGTGATTACACATATGGAACTGCTGCTCTGCAGGGACAAATGCATGAATATGAGTGCCATCCACCGTGCCAATGCACTGATC